>JADRCD010213517.1:19437-37757 GCA_019843815.1 Montemys delectorum
TAGTTGTCATGTGGCTCAGCCTTAGTGTGTGCACACACACACGCCCACACTCACCCACATACCACTTTAATCCCTCTTACTGGAATACAAGCATACACATAGTGCAAAACTTTAATGACAAACAATGAAGATAAAGTTAGTTTGTAGAAAGAAGCACCAGTGTTTGAAAGTGATGTTGAATTGAGTGGCATACAAAGTGATGAATCAGAGAAAGATTTGGCAGAATAGGATATGCCCAATTCTCAGTGCAGAAACAAAGGTGGGGTGGGGTTAGAAAGAGGCAGTTTTACTGGGATAGTTTTACAGAGACAAGTTTAAGAGAGAATAAGACACAGGCGAAGGAAGAACAAGCCAGAGAATGAGAAGCAGCCAGAAGATTAGAATAGATTGATAACAGTTTGAGATCAATCAGAGTAATTCAGGAGAGGTCAAGCAAGAGAAGCCAGATTAAATCAGTCAGTTTGGAGAGGAATTTGAGCCAATATAGCAGAGATAAACCAGCTAGCTAGAGTTCAGGAAGAACAAGAGCTTATTCAGCAGCAAGTCTCAGAGGCTGAAAACATTCTAGGCCTAGATTACATTGTACAGAGGTTAGATACTTCCAGGACTAGGCCTAAGCTAGTAGAATAAGGAAGCAAACCTTGGAGAATAACAGCTAATTTTACACTAAAGAAAATGGAAAATATCCAAAGATTACACATAGTATGGTATCTGACATACAGGTGTGTGCATGTGCATACATATGCATACATAATCAGACAAGTTAAGTATCCCTTATCTAAAAAATTGAAAACAGTAATGTTTAGGTTTTAGAATTTCATTAGATTTTATATTTTCATATACATGAATATATGTTATGGTAATATATATTTAATTACATATGATATACTATTATCTCAAAGATATATAACATCTAAACATGAAATTAATCTATTCTTCCTATATATGTTATGTAATAGCATGAAGATAATTTTATAAAATATTTTTAGTAATTTTGTGTATAAAGGAAATTTTATGGTATAACATTTTCTACTTGTATAATGATGGAGCTCTAAAAGTTTCAGAGTTTGGAACATTTCGAATTTGGAATTTTCACATTAGCAATGTTCAATGTATGGGTGTATCTATTTGTGTATATATATATATATATATATATATATATATATATATATATATATAATTTAGAAATGCAAATTATATCAAATATATGAAAATGATAAAACCAAAGGGAATGATGGACATGACATTCAGAATCTATCATCTAGGGTAGAAGAAAGGAAGAAAAAGGGAGGAGCAATTATATGTTCAATATGGGTTATAAGTTTCAAGTCTCGGGCTTGGTTTGGGGTAGCTGGAGATGTCAGGGCCTTCATATTTTTTACCAGTAAGTAATTGCAGTAGTTGGGTTTGCATAAGTATAAAATAATCCTTAAGAAGTTAGCAATGCTATTCTAAAGTGAGAGGATTTACTTAGTTTATAGAATTGAACATCTAAAATCATTAGATATTGTACATGGTGGGCCTCCCTCTCTATCACCACATGCATAGATGCCAATGTTGGAAAGTGAAGTGGGAACAGAACACCCAGCTCTCCAACTAGAGCAGAAAGAAAAATAAAGAAAAGTGCTTAGCACCTTACAGACCATTCTGCAGACAGGTAGACAGAATGGTCTTTGCACTAGCTACTGTCTCCTCAAGGTTTGTGGTCCATTCCTACACTGTAGCTTGGAAAATCAAGAGTATGCATACAGACCTTGAGGAAACACTGGAATCATCTATAAACCATGATAAGCAGTAGTCACATGGAGTCAGTATGTTAGGAGTTCAGGATTATGATCCATGCTTTCCCATATACCTCAACTCCATAGGTAAACAACAAAAGACCCATCCACAGGAGAACTAAAAAACCAACAAACTCGAGACTCAGCTCTTTCTGCTCAGAAAGTGAAATTAGATGACACTTGTAAACTTCATGCTACAGTGCCTAACACCCAGGGTGAGAACCTTCTGCTGGAATGAACTTGTTTATTTCAGTCCTGGGACATCTACTTGGGTAGATTGGGAACAGAT
This sequence comes from Montemys delectorum, assembly GCA_019843815.1. Classification (NCBI taxonomy): domain Eukaryota; kingdom Metazoa; phylum Chordata; class Mammalia; order Rodentia; family Muridae; genus Montemys; species Montemys delectorum. The sequence goes on from JADRCD010213517.1 coordinate 21,508, forward strand.
CCAGGGGCTTAGGGAGATCAGCATTTGGGGGTGAACATGGTCATAAAGATTCACAGCAGACTTGCCATAGGAGTCCTAGTGTTAGATGAGGCAGGTCTGGATTGTACAGGCCAGGAGCAGCAACAGGATCTTAGCAAGGCATGGAGGCGGTGGTCAGATTGAGTGCAAAACAAGTGATAAAGAAGATGTGAAACAAGTGGAAGATGGAGTCCAATTAAGTGAAGGACAGAGATGGGAGCCAGAGAGACACAAGGACATAACCCCAGCACATAAGACTCCAGCGTCAGTACTCAGGTGGGTCTAGAACCTGATACCACTTTTCTAGTTACTACTGTGTAGCCTGCAATGAATTAATTAACTTCTCTATGTGCCAGTCTTCCTTCATATAAAATATAGTACAAAGAGATAATACAACTTACTCATTGAAAAAAAAATAAGGTAAATATCAGCATGAAAATTCAACAGAAGAAAATCCTTTATCCTCTGTGTATATTATACAGAGGAAAGAATCAAATACTAGAAATAATATTATTAAAATTACTATAAATTCCAAATCCTTGTTTTCAGCAATAATAATACCAGTGAATTTAGAGTCTTGGATCCCTGGCTTGGGAAGATATACGGCTTTAGCAAAGGCCATTCACTAGCGTTATTTTAACCATGTAGACTCTTTCCTGGGATGTTTAATGTAATTTGGTTTGCTAGGATCTCAGTCTTGGAAGCTTGGTTTCTATGTCATGGGGCGAAAGGTGCTGCTACATCTAAGCGCTAGGGCTTGGGGCAGAGTAGTTAGCTGAGTAGGGACAGCATAGTTAATGGAGACTATTCAGGGGTGTTGGGTAGGAGGATTATGGCTTGGAAGCTAGCCTGGGCTAGAAAGTAGTACTCTATCCTGATGATGATGATAGTGATGGTGGTGGTGGTAGTGGTAACAATGATGATGATGATGGGATGATAACGACAACCATAGTTTTAAAAAAAAAAAAAAACAGCAAGAAAGAGCAAGGCACCTCCCCTCATCCACCTTTTGGCTTCTTCACCTTCTCTGTAATTTCCCTATCACAAGAATTCCTCTCAAGATTATATCTGCAATCCTATGGTGTACCCAAGTGCCTTCAGCAGAGCCAAACTAAAAGGGGCTGCCTGAAATTGAGATTTAGCTTTGAGGCTAAACAAATGTCTTTGGTTTATAAGGTATCTAGCTTTTCCATTTCATTTTAGCAATGAAAAATAAACTGATGCAGTAATGTTGAGAGCTATAGTCTGATATTAATGAGACCATGTTCAAATCTAAAGTCTAGCTAGCACTCCAGTGGTCTTTGATCTCTGAGAGCTTAACTACCCTGAGTTTTAGCTCCAGTCTTCAAAGCTGAAACAGTACACGCCACTTTAAGATCTTCTGCAAAGAGTAAATTCATAATACAGGCATCCCTCACCTTTCATGTTTGTACTGTACCATTAACATAAATCTGTGAGCTGAAGCTATGCAAAACAATTTGAATATAATGCAAAAATTGTGACTATTTCATGACATCAGAGCTTTTTGAAAATGCTAAAAACTCATGCACTCAATTTCAGATATCTAGAAAAAGAAAAAGTAGTAAAGCTTGTATTAGTTAGTAAAATGTACCTTAAAATAACAACATTTTCAAGGTTACTGTGGCTTCTTTGTTGGAAACTTATCAAAAGCTGTTTTGATTCTGTTCTTCTTATCCTGTGACTTAGAAGTCAGCAGTACTGTGGCAAATTGCCATAGTCCTACTTCAGCCTGGCTCTGCTCCCCACTTTCTGTCTTTTGCACTGTCTAGGCTGTCAGAGTTTCTTTAGTAAATGTCTTTGCCTGACTCAAGCCTAGGACTGAAAGTCATTTTGTCATGAGCACTGCTCAATGATGATACAAAACTGACTTAACAGAATTCTCATGGTGGCACATCTAAAGCCTTAGGCACTCGAGACCCACATTTCACCTGCCAGAAGTCTTTGCCACTCAGCTGACATTTGACTCGGTTTCTCTTATTGTTGCGATCAGTTTCTGTCTCCTTTCAGCTCTTTCTTCTTTGATGGTGACCTCTCTCTCTTGATTTCTGTATTGGTCATTTGGCCTTACTCAGATGCTACTCCTGACACAAACAACTTAAGGCAGAAGAAGAAAGATCTATTTTATCTTGTGGTTTCCAATAGGTTTCTGTCTGTCCTGGTGGAGAAGGAATGGCAGTGCAGCTCCAACACTGGAAGCAGAGATGTACAGCTGCTTCAGCTCATGTTGTAGAGGATCAGACCTGGTAAATAGCACCAATAGAAACAAAAGAAGAACATAGCCTTCAGGTCCATCTCTGATGACCTACTTCCACCAGGAAGGCCCCACAGCCTAAAGGCCTTCCAGCCTTCAAAATAACAGTACAGCTGGAAGCAAAATGCTTACTCACAACATGAGCTCATGAGGTCATTATATGTTCTAACCACAATGATTATTAATATTGATAAAAAGATCCTATCAATTTTTCATGGGAACCAAACAACATGCTGTTCTGTCTGTTCATCAAAGATATTTGTCATCTGATCAATAAAAGAGAGAGAGAGAGAGAAAAAAAGAAAGAACAGACAAACAGACAGACAGACAGATTCAGATGTGATTATTCATGCCTCGTATGGGTAACTGGAAACGCTTGACTCCTCAGGCCACCTGTGTGTGTAGCTTGTTCTCTTGGCACCAAGCCAATGAATTGTGTTTTTTTGTAGGGTGAAGGAGCCACATTTTGGGCCTTGCAGCCACCCTTGATTTTGTGCGTATTTGTTCAGTTCCTTTGTCTCTAATAGCCATGCATTTGATTGCTTGGTCTCAGTGTTGTTGTCTGAGATCATAGAACTTTAGGGACATAGAGCCATGCTGAAGAAGAATCTCAGGGAGAGGCTTTGTGTATTTATAGTCTCACCCATGTTCAGCGTTCTCTCTTTGCTTTCTTCTAGTGGTTGAGGTATAATTTCTCTGTGTCCTGTTTTGGCTCTCTTTCACTATGCCTCCCTACCATGATGTTCACTCTCGCTCTCACTCTCATTCTCACTTTCCATCTCTCATTCTTTCTATGGAACCAAAAAGTAAAATAACCTTTCTTTTGTAAGTTGCTTTGGTAATGACATTTTATCACAGAAATAGAAAAAATAAGTAATACATCTTGTTATCTGAAATCTCAGAAGCATCTGCCGATGTCTCCTTCTGGAGATATGGAAGAGAGCAACACCATCCAAATGTTTTTCTGCTTCCTAATTCTATACTGGGTACTTTTCCACTCCAAGCCTTCTCACCGAAATGGTAAAGCCATAGGAGCTCTTTAGGGACATTCTAGGGGAGACAAACCCTTGCTCTTGTCTATGCTGATTTACCTGATATCTTGTCTTCAGAGAAAATGAAACAGAGAGTTTTCCATGTAAGGAGAGTGTGATTGATTATCAATCCTGTTCTGTTTAGTGGCTCATACTGGCTACTCTAGCATCTCACAGCTCATCAAATGAAACAGAGAGTTGTTCCATATAAGGAGAGTGTGATTGATTATCAATCCTATTCTGTCTAGTGGCTCATACTGGCTACTCTAGCATCTCACAGCTCATCTCCTTCCCAAGCAATGCTGAGCTTGATGCATGCATGACATAACAGCTGGTGTTCAGAGACCATTGACCGATTTTAAGAAACGGTATGATTAGTCACTAATTACTGTGCATATCTCTTTCCTACACTAGGTGTTGTTTGATGGAGTGTTAAAAGTGATGATTCAACTTTATGTAAGTATGTATGATGGGGATACCATCGGAACTGAATCAGCACTGTTAAAAAGACAAGCAGTTTTAAAAATCACCGTAATTGAAACTTGTGCATAAGTGAAGACTATTTTCTGCCTACACTGCTTCTGTCACTACCAGTTCTCTTCTCATCCCTATGTCCCCAGGCAAATGCTGGCCCATGCTATGGTGAGCAATCCAGCTGGGAATAATTCTTCCATCTCAGGTGAAAGATGTACCAGATGGGCTGCCAGTGAGGACTGCAGGGTTCGCACAGTGCATTTGCCTGAAAGGGAGAGAAAGGCTCTACATAAGCTTTGTGGTTGACTGGCCTTGCAAAGCTCACCATCCACCTCCTTTGCATAGCTCAGCATTCGGCACCCACACCATTACCTGTCAGGTCTGGGTATGTGTGATGCTATTTCAGTGATTCACAGTAGCGTGCCATGATAGGGTAGCATACAGAGGTTACTGCATACAGAAGTGGCTGCACATAGATTTTGCTACAGCCTTCCAACACACTACTATTTTTTTTATTATCCTTTGCATGAATGTCAAGGTATAATCCTAGGTATTCCTTCACTAACAGAACTGAAACCGTTAATATTTTTAGTCTTTTATATTTTCAAATATGATTAATATTTGCTACTTATGCCACTAAGCATCTAGCTTATGATGGGAATAATAGAAGTGCCATTTACTCAATTATGTCTCAGCAAGCTTTTTTGTTTGTTTTTGGTTTTGTTTTGTTTTTAATCTTTAAATATCTTCCAACAGGATTGTAATATATCTATCTCCTGGGAGTGAGATGGAGTCAACAGCAGAGGTGCTGGGGAGTTCTGGGAGCTGTCCTTGGCAGGTGGTGGGGTCTGTGGCTGTCAGCTATTATGTTGAGTTTACTTGTACTTCTCTTGGTTTGTGCTTCCCTCACATCCTGTGTTACTCTGTGAGGTCTGTCTCAGGGGCTGCTGGACATGCTGTGTTTGATGGCTTCTACACTAAGCAGAACTGGCATCTACCCCTGAAATGGAAAGACATGCTTTAAAATTGGTTTGAAGTTAGCACGGAATGTCAACATTTTACTGTAAAAGGAACTAGAACATTTTCTTTCTGTGTTTAGAGCAGCCAAGGATAACCTTTCCTCTCACCTGGGTCTTGTGCCTCCTGCCCTCAATGTGGATCAATCTCTGAGGAAAGTAAAACACAAATCATTTGCTTCAGTTAAGGCCAACTTCGTGCAGGCTGCTGATGCTGTCCCATCAGCCTTGAAAGCATCCTTTTAGGGTCACTGACTCTCTGCTTCCTGGTTGCTGTCAGCCTCCTCTGTAGGAAACCCTGACTGGCCTTGCCCACCTATCCAGCTGAGGTCAGCTCCTCCAATCTCAGGCACCACATATGGGTCACTTTGAAGGAAATGTTTATTCAAGGTGGTCTCAGGTCAGTTGACACAAACAGCAGCTCATGGACTGCATGTGGAAATGTTTCCTCTCTTTAGTGCAGGCTTGTCCAGTATGCAGATAACACTGTCCAAATTCTTGGAGCTATTTGTGGGATATCCTCATTGCCTGAACCTTCTCATACAAGGGGAACATTTTTATTTTTATTTTTGGACATGCAAGGAAGATTCTCTGTCTATAAAACTTGTGTGGAGAGAAATGGTGATATAAGGTGGGTTATAACAAGTTGTTCAGAGTGCCAGAGGAGAGGGATGTCAAGGAAGTTTTCTCTTCACTTTAGAGAAAAGCAGATGGTGGTCTGAGCATAGCTGCAAAGCCAGTCTTCCTCCTTGGGTGCTGACTGCTCTACATGGTTGGTTATGTCAGCAGCACCAGTGAAGGTTGATATTCGATGTGTGGGGATCACTTCCCACACAAATACAGCATTGTTTTCTGCAGGCAAATGTATGTTTGCAATCTCTGAGAAAGGAACAATTATGTGTTATTTCACAAACTTAGCTTAGACATGAAATTTACTCCCACAAACATCCTACTTGGGAAACACTGAGTCAGGGCCTTGCTACTAGAGGCTCAGAAACAGGCTCACACCTGGTCACTCCACTTACTGGTTGATCACTGCTTTTCTCTTAAAGCCAAGAGATGTGCTTAATTTCTAAGCAAGTCTTGTTTTCTGTTTTTTCCCCCAAAGTGATTGTAAAGTACTTCTGTAAAATACTTGCACTTATGGAAAATTAATTTTTGAATATATGGTGAAAATGATTTATTAAAAGTAAAAGAAAATGCTTTCAAAATTGTTCTTGAACAGTTAGACATCCACATACACACAATGACTCTGTGCTGCTATGCAAAGCAAGCATGTAAGCAAGCAACCCAGAAGCCAAATCCTCAAACAAAGCCATAAAACCTTAGCAAGATAACATGAAACCATCTAGATGACCTTGGGGAGGATAATGACTTCTAAAATATAGCACTAAATGAGAATCACTGCAGGAAGCATTGAGAGTTAGGACCTCAAACAATTCTGCTCTCTGAAGGACACACAGAAAATGAAGACTTGGATATGTGGCTCAGGCCTGGAATCTCAGCCAATACTGAGGATGCAGAAACAAGTGGAAGGCCATGAGTATGAAGTCAGTCTAGACCACATAGCGAGTTCTAATCTAATTTTGTCTATGGTAGGAGACTCTGTCTCAAATAAACGAATAAATTGAGGAAACAGGAAAATCCAAAGAGAAAACATTTTCAAAACAAGCATCTGATCTAGAGCTGTTATTCAAAATTACAACGCTTCTTTCATACCCAACAGTAGATGAGGTAGTTGCTTCAGCGTACAATCTCAGCTAGAGTTCAAGGTTACCAGTGCAATTTAGCAAGGTGTCAATATGTGGACAGGGTGCTGAGGGAAAAGCTCAATGGTAGAGAGCTTGCCTTACAATGGTATGGCTTTGATTTCTAGTACTACCAAAACACTCTAAGTGCTCTAAGCAGAAAGAAAAGAAAACAAAGAGAAAAGAATGATGAAGTGAGAATAGAGACCAAAGAAAATGGAGACCAGAGACAGTTTACAAAGATGATATGCAGATGATAGAGACATGTGAGTAGATATACTTACACACACCCATACAAACACAAGGCAATACACACATGCACACTCACCACAGGTTGTATATTATTAGAGAACTGCAAAATAACCTGCGCTGAGCCATCACTACACACCCAGAAGAGTGAAATGTAACAAAATTCCAGCACCTGTGGAAGGACATATGCCAAAACAGTGCTTCCCTCAGAGCTAAAGGAGCTGGGAATTGTCCAGCTACTCTGGGAAGAGGCTTACAAAACTAAATATAGTAAAAGTCCAGAAATCTATTATTTGGTGTTTACCCAAAGGAGTTGAAACTTACATCTACACTCAAATTGCCACCTGAGTATCTTACAGCATGCCTACTCAGAATCACCAAACTTTGTGAGTGAACAAGCTGTGGTCTACCTAGCCAGTGGAATTTTTCAGCAATAGAAATGAAACAAGCAGTCATGCAGTAGAGAGTCATGGGAACTATAAATGCACATTACTAAGTGAGATCTCAATAATAATGCTAAGACTGGAGTTCCTAGAGGCTTGGAGAGAAGAGTGCTTAGAGAAGATGCAGAGAATGTTGAATCAATGAAACTATTCTACACGATCCTATAATAGTAGATGAATTTTGCCCATCATGAAAACCCACCAAGCAGCACAATGAGGGAGCCTCAATATAAAGTATGGATTTATTTAGTTATTAATGATATGTAACTCTACTGTATAATCAATAATATATGTACTAAAATAATACAATAAAGTAGGGTGCTTTCTGATTAATTTCTCACCATCATTGATATAAAAAGTGTGTACTTCAAATACAAATTAAAAGAAAATGGTGATGTGGAAAGGGGAAAACATTTGAAATATAAATAAAGAAAATATCAAAGAAAAAAGAAAGACAGAAAAAAGGAAAAAAAGAAAGGAAGTAAGAATGAAAGAAAAATGGTGTTTTTGATAGACACAATGCATTGGTAAATAATTATCAGATGATGTCACTGCTTTAAGTAAGTGAAATGTCCCACAGGCAGTAGGCTATAAGAAAGGCCCCCTGCTACATGGAAATGTCACATCCCTGCATATACCACATGTATTCACTTGGTCTGGGTGCATACCTACTGATTTGTAATTTCTGACTAGGAAAAATGTCAACTGAAAAACTTTAATTCATCTGCAGTAAGGACGTCAGTGTTGAGTGTAAGCTCCTTGGCACCACAGCCCGCTGTACAGCTGCCTCCTTTTGACTCACATGGCTGGTTTCTGCCTAGTAAAATGGTGCTGCTAAAAGCGACAGATTTTATTTTCATTGAAAATGCTCTGTTTTGGCATCCAGTGGAGGGAAAGTTATGGAAGTCATTAAAGGCCACAAGGGAGGCTACAGCTGTAATGTGGCAACATTTCCTCTACAATTCTACTCTCCCTCTTTTCAAAGAATCTCAAGACAAGACAAAACTCACACAAAATTGATATGAATACTTCCAGCAGAGAACAGAAAGGTCTCATGTTTTGATGAGTTTTGTAGTTTTTTTTATTGTATTACAGAGCTATACCAGATGTGATTGTCAAGCCAGGCTCACCCTCATCAGAGTTTCCAGCATCTGTTTAGCTACAGACAAATCCAGAGGCTGAGACAAAGTACAGAGGACATACCTATGCCCTCCCTTCCCCCTCTATCATATATTCCTTGATTATACCAGAAGATGAAAGCTATAGGTGATGTGTTGGGGATCCTTTACTTGGCACCCTGGTCTTTAATGTTTTTTGTTTATGTCTTATGTGTTTCTTTTTTTTCTCTAATGTTCTTGTGTTTTTACTACCAGGATCCTATATGGCACTAGCCCTTTTCCCCAACAATCATAAAGAGAAGCCTTATCTTATGCATGTATATCTCTCATCTCACAATTCACTGACAGACCAATCCTTTCTGGTTCTGATGACAATGCATAAACCATGTAAAACAGTGAGTTTACACTGAACATTAAATAAATGCCACATAAGGCCAACTGACCACACACACACACACACACACACACACACACACACACACACACACACACACACACAGAGAGAGAGAGAGAGAGAGAGAGAGAGAGAGAGAGAGAGAGAGAGAGAGAGCAACCTAGACAGTTGGGAGAGGTTCCATTTTATTGTAGTTCAAGCAGCTGACCTCTGATGGTCTGCATTAACCCAAGAGTCAGTAGGGGTATCTGCAGCCATGGACAAAATGACTTGTCTCAGACCATTCAAAAAGATGGATAAAAATTCATCTTACTGTGAGAAAGTAAAGGCCTAGCAAGGAGCCTGAGATTGTGTTACTCAGCAAACAAGAAAAACAAACTTCCCTGCTGTTTCTTCAGTCATATATGGGAGTAGAGGTGAGATCAATAGCTAAGTGTGCCATGTGTTGAAGACAAGAGTTTGAAGGTATGAAGGCATGGAAAGATCACAGCAAGGGGTGCAGAAGGTATATGCCCCTACATGATTCTTTCATAGTTTGATGATAAAGTGAAGGTAGAAATGTTCATATATTGGAGTTTTTGTAAGTCTTAGAGACCTTTGTTATGTTTGATAATCAGACCATGCTCACCTGCAGTAGTCTGGTTCTCCCTGTATTCTTAGAGCTGCCATAGAAGAAATGACAAGTCCCCCACAGAGAGAGCCCATCTATGATTCTAGCCTTCTATAGAACTCTCCAGGTGTCCTGATTCCAGGAGAATAGCAGGTGCCCCAATTCTAATTTCTTCCAGGAAATTTAGAACTCCAGGCTACCAGGCTCCAAGACATCAGAGAACATTTGCTATAATAGGTAAGCTGCTATAACTAAACTCACATCCTCAGGGTCACATATTCCCTCTCCAGAAGTCAGGCCCCTCTCTTCTTGCCTGCCACCTTGGAAACAGAAACTGCCTGAGAACAATAAACACTGGGCACCATCCAGCAACCACATGATATGGAGCCTCCCCCTCTCTCTGAGACTTGTAAGAAAGGAACCCCCACTCTGTCTCTTCAGAACCAGAATGTCTGCATGTCTACCTTGGTCATTAAAATACTCCCTTCCCATAATTCTTTCTGCAGAGACCTAGAGTAGAATTCCGATTGTAGTGATTAGAATGAATAAAGAATCTGCCCCACCTAGATGTTTCTAACTGCCTACCTAGTCGACCAGATGCTCCTCTCTCAATTTCCACTAAATCTGTGCTCAGAGGATATACTAAATAGCTGGAATAAACCAGTGCCTCTTCAAATGTGTGTTTACATTCTCTATTGTATCACTCCATGTACTGATGTACTTCATTTATATTGATGGAGACCCAACCTGAGTGTCACCTACAACTCATAATTATTTTTAACTGCAGAACTTACTTGGTCAGCATTTGGGTGAGGCATGACATAGAGAAGAATGATTTTCATTGGAAAATTCTATAATCAATCACTTCTGCCAACATGACATTGACTGGTACAGGTACAAACCATTTCCTTTTGCATTTTTATGGAAAATCTTACCTAGTAAAAGTTATAATTAAGAAATCTGTGGACAGGAGATCAATTTGAGAGTAGTAGCAGCTAGGATTATTAATAATGTCCTGTCACCTGTCATCTTGTTCTAGTACCCTTAAAGGCCACGGAATATTAAATCCTTCCTCATCATTAATTTTGAGCCCTGCCTCTCACTTCCCTGGCAATATTAGAAAAGTAAATAGTACTTTGCTAATATATATATATATATATATATATATATATATATATATATATATATTTCTTGGTCAAAAGAATACCCTTGGCTTTGAGATATGATGTTGTTGTCAGCTTCAAAGATTAGAATATTTCATAGCACTGTTTCTTCTCTTAAGAGTTAATAGAGTAGAGCTTGTCAATCACCTGGTCAGGAGAGCTTGTCAATCACCTGGTCAGGAGTCCACTGTCCAGGAATGCTGATTCACCTGAAAGACATGCTAAGGAGATTGGAGGAATAATTACCCTCTTATTCAAACAACATACCTGTTCCCCCCAGAAACCCTACCGCTGCTGTGCAGTCTTTTGCACAGTTTCCATCATGTAGTACAGCAGAGCATGCCCACTGTGCTGAGTTATTCAGTAAAGCATACTTTTTCCTTTTCTCCTTTTTCAATTTATTTTTCTTTCAGAGAGTGACCAAAGCCTAGGGGTTCTCTCCTGGAAATGGTGGGCCTCCTGACTTTCTATGAAGCCTCCTACCTTCTATCATGCAGGCACTTGATGACACTTGTTGCCAAGCTTTCCTGCTTTCTTGGACCTAAAGAAATAACTGTACTTCTCTTTTCCTCTATTACCTCTCTCTTTCCTGGCAGATGCTGAGATTTACAACTTGTCTGCCCTGTTGTTTTTCTCTCAAATTGTAATAAAATTCTTCTTATTTCTTTCTCACTCTAATTCTCAATACATTTATCAATGAGATTAAGAACCCTAAAAAGAAACCCCAATTTCCTTGTAACAGTTGGAGTCTCTTTACCATCCAGTTCTCTTGTATCTCATAACAGTGTATGACAAATTTTAAGCAAATAAGCAAGACAACTGGAGACAGGGGAGGGGTGAGATACAGCTCTGTTATAGGATCAAGGCAAGGCTCATTTGGTAAGTGGGACCAAATTTTCAGTAGCATGCCCACAAACTCCCCTTTTCTTCCCCCCTACCCTGATCTCTACCAAATGTAACAACTTTTTATCAGAACAAGAAAACAAACAAAAACAAAGACAAAAAACAAGAGTACAAATGCCTCCCCCTTTCTAGCCTGCTTTTTTGTCAAACTGTTTTACTGCAGCACAGAAAAGTAACTAACATAACCTTGAAAATGACAGCTGGCTTTAAATAAGCCATTTGACGTGACATTTCTTGTTTGTTTACTAGAACATTTTATTTTGCCTTGTTTTTTTTTCACATACACTGGCCTCTCTCTTTTCAGGCCCTTCCACATCTTTATCGTCCCCATGTGGGTGCCATCATTTTTCACTTACATGTACTTCATAAATACACCAAAAGCTACCCTTGAGTTTGACCAATGGCTACTATTTGACAAAGAACTGTTCTAAATCATCATTCAGTTTCTTTCTGTGGACTTTATTCAGCCATATACATTTTTTACTCTTATTAGTTATGTTAGAACAGCAATAATTTTCTTGATTTCAATGTTCTTTTCTTTCTTTCATCATAGTTTCTTGTTTTCGTTATTTTCTTGTTATGTTGTCTGAATCTTAATGAGCATCTTAAAATTTTGTTTATTTCTATCTCTTAGGTCATGGTCTACTTGAGATCAATGTGGTTCTTTTCTTTTCTGTTGGTGATGCTCAAGTAAACAGGGTCTGTGTTCCATGATCTAGCTAGAACAGAATCTACATTGCTGATAGCATTGCTGGCTTCTCTTGCCTGTCTTATGACATCACAGCTACCACAGGGTAAGTCTAGTGGTTCAGGGATTTATCAGAGACCTCAGTGTCACAGTCTTACTTGCTGCCATGTATGTTAGCCACTCCTGGAGGTTATCACCATGAGAAAATAGAGAAGGCATGGTTTGAAAGACTTTACTATTGCATTAGTATGGAGAACACCTTCCTACTAACTGTGACCTAGTCAGTTGGAAAGTATATCGATCCTCCTGACATGACTCTATTGCTCATGTTTCTATCACTTCAGAAATCCCCATGTTAGAGAGATACATGTGAAAGAGGATATCAAGTCATGGGTGAACATTTGCCTTTGTAAACCAGGGTTATCATGATGATCCATCACACCTGAGTGGCTTATAGAATAAGCCTCCATTTCTCACTATTTTTGCAAAAGGCAAAGTTCAAGATACTGTCTTCCTTCTTGTCTTGTAGACAGCCACTTCCTCAGTCTATTGTGAAAAAATGTGTAAGACAGTAAAGAGGACAATAAACTTTCTAATATGTTTTTATAAGACTACTACACCATCATGAGAGTATCATGCTCAGAATGTCAATCCTAATCACTTTCCAAAGACCTTCTTCAAACCTTATACGCTGGGGCTTAAGACTCCTAGGTATAGGCTTAATTCAAGGTAATGTCTAATAGTGTTTTATTAGGACAGGTTCATTCAGTGAATCTGAAGCTTATTGATTTTGCTACACAGGTTGTAAAATAAGCCTCAGAGTTCTCCTTGTTTCTATGTCCCTAATACTGGGTTACAAATATGTTGCCACTGTTCTGGTCATTTAACATGGGTACTGGAAATCTAAACTCAGATATTTATCCTATGAGGACAAACACTTCACCAACTGTTCTGTCTTTGGAACTCTGGAAAGCTATTCTTTTTTAAGTTCTAGAAAAAGACCTTTAATTTGAGTTTATATAAATTAGCCATTCTTTTAAAGGTTTTTTTCTTGCTTTATTTGGAGCTTTAGGGCATCAAAATGAATTTATTACTTTGTATTTTACTCTCTATTGACCTAAATTTTATGTCTCACATTTTCCGAATAGATTAGTGGGAACCTTGCTGGTTTATTCTGGAAATTCAATCCTGGTGATTTTTTTCTCATCATGCTCCCTGCTCTTTGCTCTGCCCCCATGAATGATATTTTCAGTGGTACTTTGTATGGTTGAATCTAGAAATACGGGCACTAGAAGAAAGGTTCTGAATGCACTTTTTCTCTAAAGGCTTGTTTCTATATAACTCTGAAGGCTGGGAGACCTGCATAACCTGTAATGTATATCAGGGCAAGAAAAAAGGCACTTGATGGAGAGAGAAGTGCACAGAGTGCATTACTCATATACAAGCTCAGTTCTGCTTTCTGCAGCTCTAACTGGTTCTCTTGCATGGATTCAGTTTGGTATCACAGTCACACTACCTTGTTTATCCTCAAAGTAAGCAAGGACTGTATGGACCATCCATGTCAACTGAAACTACAATGGACAAACACCATGGGTTTCTTCTGTGAGCCAGCTCTTGACACCAGTGATGCTTCTTTGAGGTTTCTTTTACTTTTAGATTACTTTCATTCTTTCAATTCTGTATGCTGTTTATGCTGTCTCCCACATAAACCTTCTTATAAGCCAGTATCTGGGGTAAGATATTCATTTAATGATTAAATTACTCTTCTGTACCATTTCCATTTGTTGCTTTGGAAATTGAACTGGACTAATTTCTTCTTAGAAGAAAAATAATTGATAGTTCTAGTCTTATTTTAACTATGAGAGATCTAATTTAAAAAAAAAGAGAGAAACCACACAGTAAAGAGCACAGTGCTTGGGAAGAGCAAGTGAACTTGAATGTTTTTATTCCTTTGCATCTGAAAGGCAGAAGGAGTATGGTTTTGGTGTAATATGTGCTTGCTTTGTAGCAGGAACAACATAGGAACATGACCTCAATTTTGGTCACAGCATCTGTGAAGCAGCTATTAACATTTCTATTTTTTAGAGGAGGAAACAGGATCATAAAAGTCACAAATAATTCAGATGTAAATGAAGCAAGATTTGAAGGGGGTATGTGTAACTTCAAAACATCCTTGTTCCTATTTATCCCTATCACAATATATATTAATATGAGAACTCATGTAATTATGAAAATATTAAAAGCAAATAACACATTTTTACAAAACCTTTGTGAATTACAGGCTAGGTGCTCAGCAGAATGTAAAAACTTTAGTCTCTGCTTTTTGTACAAAATTCTTGATGGGCTCTTCTCATTCCCATGTTCTCAGCAGAAAGCTAGGCTCAGTGATAGGTTTTATAATTCTCTATAATAAAGAGCTTTGTGATACTAGAGTTCGATTGGCTTGGTTCTTGGGTACCAGGGCTAGGTAAGATGAAGACCAAATCTGAGCCTAGGGAATGGGAACCAATCCAGTAGTGGTGGGAAAGAACACTATAGCTGTTTGTCAGAAGTCTGTGTACAAAGAATTGTATGGAAGTGTATCTTTCTGTAGGAGGTCTTTGTATGTGTACATGTATAAGAAAGTCTTCATTATATGGTTGCATGTCTAAGGAAGTGCATCCCTATGAATGTAAATAAGGGCCTATGAAAGTAAAATGAAGTTCAATCTGAACAGAGACTTCCAAAAGGAAAGCCAGTTCCCAGCCAAAATTTGTATTGTCAAGAAAGGATAAAAATGCCACCACTGGGAAAACTGCCTGGCAATAAACAAAGTAATTACTCCGTTTCATTACATACCCATAGACAAGTCCCTTATATCTTTCATTAATAACTTGGTCTGCATCACACTGTGGGTGAGAACAGCTATTTAAGTTGCCAGGATTCAAACTCAGAGAAGTTTACTTTGAAACTCATGCTCATTTCTTTTGTTTTGCTGAGCCAAGTTCTTTGTCCTTAGGAGACCTGTCCAATTCCAAAAAGGGAACTGAAGTTCATTTGGATGGAAGCAGACATGCTGTCTTGCTCCTTCAGGAGTACTTGCTAAGGTCAGCTGAGAAACTCTGTGTTGATGGTTTCTCCTACATGGGATGAAGTGACAAGGACAGTGATTGACGTCTGCATTAGATAATTTCTAGAGACTCAGTGATAAGGCACAAAGACTAAGTATTTGGAAGCTGGGTACCATGGTAAGGCAGGCAGATGGGTCTCCAGCCTTACCAGATGGAGAAGGCACACTTTGCCATGCAAACTAAGGTTGGTTTAAGAATCCATTTCTGCCTCATTCCCCAGGGCAGAGTATCTTGCAGGAGATCAAGGCATTGGAGCTTCATCTTCACTGAGAAAGCCTCAGACTGCTGGCGAGGATGTTAAAAGGAAGCACGATCTTCAGTAAGCTTTTGAGCAGTCTCCTTAGTATTCATACTGGCAAACTTGAAAGAGATAGATACACCCCATCTTTGAGACCTTTATGTCCACTTGGAATGATCTGGCACACTCTTGAAATTGCTACCTGCTGTGGCCTCCACCTGTCTTTCTGAATTTTGGTCAGTTCTATGATGTGCCTTCTGAGTCCTTAATTTCACTCTGTGTTTTTCATGATTGTTGGGCCTGCTGCCAGTGACTTTCTTGGTCTTGTGATAGGGTCATATTTCTCTTTTCTTAGTGACCTCAGGTGGACCTGGCATACAGGGTAGAAATGGAGATCAGATTCTTGCTTTTGTTTGTGGATGGGTTGAAGGCATGAGAATTCACATTTGCACAAATGGATTATTTTCTAAAAACTTATCTAATTACAAAACAGCTGCAGGATGATCCTAGGGTTGGAAATAATCAGACACATTTGCTGGGGTACAGAGACAGCATCCTTATGCCTGCAGAGTGCCAGACTAGATGTCCAAAAGCCAGACACTAATTATAGTCCCACCATCTCCTTCCTGACAGCTGAGTAAATTTAACTATTTTATGTTCTGTGTGCCTTTTGCAAAGCCAGTCAGGCTCTGGTTTTCTTGGAAGCAACTGATGGTGCTCAGGGTCAATCTTCTTCTTCTTCTTCTTCTTCTTCTTCTTCTTCTTCTTCTTCTTC
>JADRCD010213518.1:0-18541 GCA_019843815.1 Montemys delectorum
GTGGACAGCTAAACAAGTTGAAAACTGTCCTTTCCAGGTGCCCCAGTTGCTCTAAACCTCTTCCAGGCAGCTTGGCTGGTTTCTGCTTCTCCCAGGCAGCTAGTCTGGTATAACAGATTTTTGTGGGTTTGGCTTTTTTTTTTTTTTTTTTAATTGTTGTTTATTTTTGACAGGCCGGCTGTTCTGAGAGAGACTCTGACCTTTTAGGGCTTACTCTGGTAGGGAAGGGCCTAGTGACTCTGGTCAGTTTCAGGGATTTCCTTCAGCTCTTTTGAGTTGTTAGCTTTCCTGTTTAAGGGGCTTCCCTGCAGGGTGGAATGTTTCAATCTCTGAGGAAAGTGTTACATAACAGTTGGAGGCCAGATATCTACTTCAGGTGTCAAAACTCAGATGCTATCCACCTTATGGTTAGACAACTTTGTTTTGGTTTTTTTGAGACTGGGTTTCTCTGGGTAGCCCCAGCTGTCCTGGAATACGCTCCATAGACCAGGCTAGCCTCAAACGCAGTTAACTGCCCCACCAATCTATCATTTTTTGAATTAAAAAATTACATCAGAGCCAGACAGTTGATGCATGCCTTTACTCGCAGCACTTCGGAGTCAGAGGCAGGTGGATCTCTGTGAGTTTGAGGTCAGCCTGGTCTACAAAGTGAGTTCGAGAAAATTAAGGGCTACGTAGAGACTCTTTCTAAACAAAAATTTTTAAAAATCTGTCTATTATATGGGCATATATGTATTTATTTATCATGTGTTTGTCATATGGGTGTATATGTGTATCAAAGTACATGCATGACAGAACACATGTGGAGGCCAGAGGACAACTTGGTGGAGTTGATTCTCGCCTTCCATGATGGCTCAAACTCAACTATCAGTGTTGGAGACACATGCTTTTACCTACTGAGCCATCTCGCTGTCCCCCATCTTGTCTTTTGAGACAGGGCCTTACTTTACTAGGCCTTCCAAGGAGGTAGGCTGGCTGGCCCGTGGAAGCCCAGTGATCCACCTTGTACTTTCCCAGAGCTGGGATTATACATTTATCATGCCTGGGTTTTTGTTGTGGGTTCTGGAGATGAGACTCAGGTTCTCATACTTGAAGGCAAGTAATTTTACTATCACCCCAATCCCAAATTTTTTCTAATTTTCGTTTGTGTGTGTGTGCCCGTGCGCATGTACTTGCCCATTTGTGTCTGTGTTAGAGGCCAGAGTTTGATATGGTGTATTTCCTCTGTCATTCTTCATCTTGAGTTAGAGATGGCTGTGAATCTGAAAAAACTGTCAGGCCTACTTGGGCCAGTAAACTCATCCCCCTAGTCTACTTCCACTAAGGCCCGAGCTAAATGAGCATCTGCTTAATCCAGTGCGTCTCAAATTTTGATTTTAAGTGCAAACCCCCTAAAATGCTTGTTTACTCCTTTAATATTTCAGTGTTCCCCCCACCCCGTGCTCACACATACACACATTTTGAGGATTGCCTGGGGATGGACTTTGCATTTTTGTAAGCCCCTAATCAGACTGCCTATGAAATCATCTCATAAGGTCGCCGGAATAGCTTTAAAACAACAAACATTAAAAAACAAACAAACAAACAAAAAACCCTCAAAACAAAATAAATTCAGTGTGAAGTTGGTTCAAAAAAAGTCATATTCACATTTAATAGTCAAAACACCTCCACTCTTCAGGGAACCTGGTTTTTTGCCGTTTAGCGCTACAAGGGTTTCGTTTCTTTGCCCTCTTAAAAAGTCTACAACAGTCTATTGGGCTGGCGGCTCTGCGGAATTGTGGGAACTAGGGGCGGAGAACAAGACGCAAAACCAAGATGTTGGCCCGGGGTGCGGGGCAGAGGGCTTTAGGGTCTTCGGCCAGTTGCTGTGCAGTTTCGCTAATCTTCCCAGCACCGGCTACCGAGCCAGCAGGCGCGCGCCTCCTACCAGCCAATCAGCGGGCTGGTGCTCGCCCATCCTGGCCAATCCCGAGCGAGCTTCCTTTGAGCGGGAATATCTCCGACTAGTGGCCCGAGCAAGCCTAGGGGCGAAGTCGTCGGCCAACTGCAACTGCTCCTTCCTCGCCTTGTCTCTGGGGGGTGGGGGGGTAACAGACCCTGGAGGCGGCTGCCCATTGGCTGGGCAGCGGGCCAATGAGAGGTGCGGGCTGAGGGGTGACGGGCCTCCTGGGCGGGGCGGGCGGGGCGGAGGGGCGGGGCGCCGGCGGCCGGTGCCTAGTCGCGAGCCGCGGGGAGCCATGTAACGGCCTCTCGTCCGTCGCACCCCCTCGGCTCGGCCCCCCACCCACAGACCGGCTCCGGGCAGCGCCGACGGCGGCTGCGGCTGCGGCAGCGGCGGGGTGCGGGCTGACGGAGCTGGGCCTCGACGTCCTCCCTAGTCCCGCAGGAGCTGGGGGGGGGGGGGCCCATGGAGGTGAGCGGCGGAGACACCTGCCGGCCCCGTCACCCCCAAGGCCTGAGGGAGGGACCTGAGGTAACTGGCGGGGGGCTTCGAGGATGGCGACCCGGGAGAGACGCCGCCGAGGAGCAGGCGCGTCTGCCCACCCGCCCGCCCGCCCGCCCGTCCGTCCGTCCGTCCGTCTGCGCGCGTCTTTAAGGCGGCCGGCCGTGGTGGCGGCGTGGGTGTGGGTGTGGGTGCGGGTCGCGCGGGTGAGGGGGACCTCGGGGCGACGGTCGACCTCACGGAGGCCTCCAGAGCGGAGCCGCCACCTCTGGCGTCCTGTCGAGGCGCTGTGGCGCGGAGGAGGCGTCCGTCGAGGCCGTCGAGGCCCAGACGCGCGGCGGCTCTGAGGGAGCGGGGACGCGGGGGCAGGGGCGGGGGGGGGGACACCGAAGGAGGGACCCCGAGTTCGTGTCCCCTAAGGATCTGCAGTGAGCCGGGCCCCGGCTGCAGCCCTGCCTCGGCCGGGCTCCGGGGCTCTCGGTCGTGACCTCGCGGTTCCTCCTCGTTTCCGAGCAGCCGAAGGTGGCATTCCGTGGAAGCGCGAATCGGTGCTGGAACCTCAGCGTCGACACCAGCAGCAGATTGTCGGATGTCTTCAATAGCATGATGCTGACCGGCTCCACGTCCTTCTACGACTGCTACAAGTCGCAGGTCCATTAACAAATCCAATATACTGTGCTCGCCCGTCCCGCTCCATCTCCTCTCCCCCCTCCCGCCGTCCACCCCCCCCCCCCCCCCCCGCCTCGAGTTTTTTCCGCCCCCCCCCCCCCCCGAGCGGGAGGACCTGGGCCCCCCTAGCGCGGGGGGGGGGGGGGGGGCGGTATTATTATTGTTGTTGTTATTATTATTATTCTGTTTATCTAGCTCTATATAAACACATTTTTTAAATTATATTTTTTATGGGGGAGGGGCACGGAAACGTGCCATGACAAACAGGTGGAGACCAGAGGACTTTTTTTCAGCTCTCAGTGTCCACCATGCGGGTCCTAGGGTTTGAACGAAGGTCCTGAGGATCAGCAGCAGCAAGCACCCTGCCGCCATCTGACTGGTCCAGAGGGAAATATTTTAGAGCTCGCATAATACGCGCTTGGTTTTGGACATGAGGAAAAAAATTTCTTTTCTTTTTTTAATTTTAAAAAGAAATTTAAGCCAGGCAGTGTTGGTGCACATCTGTAATTCCAGCACTAGAGAGGCAGAGGTGGGCGGATCTCTTGAGTTCGAGGACAGCCAGGGCTACACAGTGAAACCCTGTTTCGAAAAAAACCGATTTTTTTTTGGGGGGGGGAGGGTATATGTATGGTAGTTTTGCCAGCTTGTATGTCTGTGCTCCACCTCTGGAGACCCAAAGAGGGCATTTCGAGCTGCCATTGAACTTTGATCCTTAAGGAAAGCAGCCAGTGCTCTTAACTGATCTGCAACCTCTCCAGCCCTCCAAGAAAAAAATTTTCATTGGCTTATTCTCCATCCTGTCCTTAATGTAAAAATTCATTTAGCAAGTAAGAATATTGTTTTATTTTAAGCACATATTGTAATACTTTTTAGTTTTTAATTTCAAACGCACTTGATAATTTAAAGGTAAAAATTTTTATACCTTTAGTTTTCTTCACAGTGTCTTTAATTACATGCTACTGTTTACCTCGCTAAAACTTTGTTTGGTTTTGGGTTTTTGTTTGTTTGTTTTGTTTGTTCTGGTTTCTCAAAGCACAGTTTCATTTCTCTGGTGTAGTCCTAACTGTCCTGGAATTGACTCTGTAGACCAGGGTGGGCTCCAACTCAGAGATCATTTGCCTCTGCCTCCTAAGTGCTGGGATTAAAGGCATGCACCATTAGGCCTGGCAAAACAAAATGTTTTAAAATCAGGCATAGAATAAAGTTTTTGAAATGTGTATGAGTGTTTTGCCTGCGTGTTTTTATGTACACCATGTGCTTGCCTGTGAAGGACAAATGAGGCAGTATTCCTGGAATTGCAGTTAAATTGTTGAAAGCCATCATTTGGGTGCTGAGAGCTGAACCTGCGTATTCTCCCAAGAGCAGCAAGTACTCTAACC
Source organism: Montemys delectorum (assembly GCA_019843815.1). Lineage (NCBI taxonomy): Eukaryota > Metazoa > Chordata > Mammalia > Rodentia > Muridae > Montemys > Montemys delectorum. Next base: position 4,492 of record JADRCD010213518.1, read on the forward strand.
TGCTGAGCTTATCTCTCTTGCCCCCTGCAAATTCTGTTTGGAAAATTTTAAACAGGTCATCAGTATTGATATATTTCTAGTCATAACAATTCATAGGAATAATAATTTATTATATCTACAGATTGAGAAATTGAAATTTGACTTATGCCTTATACAGAATCCAACTCTTCCTTCCTTCCTTCCTTCCTTCTTTTCTTTCTTTTTTTGAACAGTTTCATATAAACCATGCTGGCCTTTAACTCACCATTTAACTGAACATGATCATGAATTTTTGATCTTCCTGCTTCTACCTCTGTAGAGTTGAGATTACAGGTGTGGTCACCACCAGGTTAAAGGATGAAGGGTTTGAACTCAGAGTTTTGTATATGCTAAACATGCACTCTAACAACTGAGGTACATCCCCAACTCCTGAAATCCAGATATTTCACTCCCTAGACTAGACTTCTGCTATTGCCTATAGTATCTTTCTCCTAAAATTTACTTGAAACTAATTCCATTTAACTATTTAATATATATAAAGTATATAACTAGTATAACATTTACCCAAATATTTATATATTACCAAACTTTTATAAATATTTTAACAAAGTATCCATATATTTCTCACCATATTATTTTAGTTTATTGTTCTTATCAAAAATTACATACTTGGGCTGGGGGTGTACAGCTTAGTTGGTAAAATGCTTGCCTAACATGCACAAAGCTCTGAGCATTGTGTTAACTTGGTATGGTGGTACCAACCTATAATCCTAGTGCTGGGAAGGTAAAGGGAGAATGATCAGAAATTCAAGGTCATCTTTAGTTTTTGAGACAGGATCTTATACTGACCAAGCTGGTCTTGAACTAGTCATATACATAAGGCTAACCTTGAACTAATTCTCCTGCCTCTATCTTGTAAGTGCTAAGATTGCAGATGAGTGCTGTCACAACTGCTTCCTTGCATTTCCTTCTAATTGTAGTAATAGTTTTAAATTCTCCAAAGAGATGACAATATTTATCTTTTTATTTATATTTTTCAATATCTCTTGGAAACACAAAATAGGCTCAAAATTTAAAATTTGAGCCTATTTTAGGAGAATACTCCTTGTTTAGGAGTAAGATTTTGAGTTTTAGCTTAATTTTGCCATGTATTTGCTGAGTAATCTGTAACTTTGGGGTTTTTTTTGTTTTGTTTTATTTTTTATGATAATAGTCAAGTGTTCTGCTACTGAGCTATATATATTCTCAGACTCAGTTTCTTTGTTTTTAAAATAGAAAAGCCAAATGGGCCTCTGTATGTAATCCCAGTGTTTGGGAATCTGGGGCAGGAGTTTTACTGTGAGTTCAAGGCCAGTTTGGGCTATAAAATGAGTTCCAAACTAGCCTGAAATACAGAGCAAGACTCTGTCTTGACAACAACAAAGAGATAATACTCATTTCCTAAGTTGACTAAATAAAATAATATATGTAGAATTTCTATGAAAACAAAAAAGTTTTACATAATTGTATGTTTTTCATTGAACATATTTTGTAAAACTGGGCATGGTGGTATACTCCTAAAATAGTAGCATTTGAAAGAGAGAGCAACATGGAGTTAAGAAATTTTAGGCCATTCATGATAAGTTCAAGGCCAAGCCTGGTCTACATGAGGTCATGTGTAGAAATCTCTCTCTTTTTTTTTTTTTTAAAGAGGGTGTCAGATCTCATGGATGGTTGTAAGTCACCATGTGGTTGCTGGGATTTGAACTCAGGACCTTCAGAAAAGCAGTCACTGCTCTTAACCGCTGAGTCGTCTCTCCAGCCCCCAAGAATATCTTATGTTCTTATGTCTGTATGGATGTGGCATCTGTCAATAATAAATGTAATGGCCTATGGCTTAGGCAGGAAATAGCAAGTGGGACATCCAAGAGGCAGATAGAATTCTGGGACAGAGCCAGGTATGAGAGATTCACCTAGAAAGATGTGACAAAATGTACCCATAGTACCTAAGCACAGGTAACCAGCCAGCCATGTGGCAGAATGTAGATCAGAATAATTGGGTTATATAAAGTTATATATCTTGTATATCTAGTTATACAAGAGCCTAGCTATATATGGCCAAGGTATATGTAAATATGTTTTGAGTATGAGTCTTTCTGGGAGCATGGGGCAGGGAGGAAGAACCAGACCAAACTTCTACAATCCTATCTAGGAAAAAAAAAAAGGAAATTTTGTATATAATTTACTTAAAACAATACCACCAGTATCCACACAAAGTCTTCTGTATTTCAAATATTAAAACTACAGCAATTACAGCTATCAGTAAGCTTTTGCAAGAGAACTAAGGGAATGATGTCTATTTCTTAAAGTAACATTTACATTAAAATTTTTACTGTGTTATGTACATGTGAATATAAGTGCATATATTTCATGGCACACACAGAGATCAGAGGACAACTTTTGGAGTTTTTCTCATTCATTGTGGGTTGCAGGGATAGAACTCAGGTCATCAGGCTTCCAAGGGCAAGCACTTTAACCCTCTGAACTATCTCTCTGCTCCTACCTTTATGAACTAAAAAAGATTACATTTATCATGTTTTGGGGGGAAGGAGACAGGGCATTTGTGTCTGTGGCACATGTGTGGAGATCCAAAGACAACATGAAGGAATTGGCTCTCCTATCATGTGGGTCCTGGACATGTAGGCTCAAGTCAGGAGACTTGGTGGCAAGCACCTTTACTCACTGATCAGTTTCATTGGCTGATCCCTTTTTTCTAACATAAGGGAGCTATTAATAGAGGCTTGCTATGTCTTTAGTTTAACAAAAATTCTAGATCTGATCAATAACTTTTTGTCCATAAATTCTTTTTTGGTTTTTTGTGTCCATAAAAATTTATTGCAGCAAAACCATGTTCATTTGTTTGTATATTGTCGTTGTTGCTTTGGTGGCAGTGCTGGAACAGAGCTGAGGAGTTGCAGCAGATTGTAATGCCCCACAGATGTTTGTATTCCAGCTTTTGACAGAGTTCTTGAGTAGCTATCCCAACTTCTTCTAATACCTGCATTATTATGTTTTCTTACTATTTTGCTAATACCCTCTAATAAGTGAAAATTTGATCTCTCTAATGTGGAAATATTTCTTTAAATTTTTAGAATGAAGACAATGTAGACCTAAGGCAGACCTGCACTCCACTTTCCTCATCAGCAGAGTATGCAAGTTCTATAGACTCCTCACTCTTCTATGCACCATGGTCTACTTACGGAGATGATATTAAACAACCTTCTAGTTCTCAGATCAGTGTAAAGAACAGGTAAGTTAATAGATTTCTCAGGGTCAGTGCATTTTTAAAGTTTGGTTTCACAAGGATCAAAGCATATTAAATTTCTATCTCTTATATTTTAATATTGTGGGATTATAATTTTATGTTAATCAAAGTTTTAAGAAAGCATAAATTAGGCAGTTGTTTATATATAATTTTTAGTTAATGATTGTAGACAGAGGTTGGCTTCATATTTGTTACCTTTCTGCCTTTACCTCTTGAGTGCTGGATCTGCAGTAGTGCATAAGTCTCAACTTTCTTTAAAATGTTTTTAGATTATTTTATGTGCACAGGTGTTTTGCTTGCATGTATGTCTGTATACAGCATGCATACCTGTTGCTCTTGGAGGTCACATGGGTTTTGAATCTCCTGAAACTGGAGTTAGTGGTTGGTTGTAACTCACCACTTGGGTGCTGATAACTGAACCTGCATCCTCTACAAGAGCAAGAAGTTTTCTTAAGCACTGAACCAGTTCTTGGGTCCTGAATCTCAGATGTCTTAAGTTCTTTCTTTCTTCCTTTCTTTCTTTTTTATTTGGGTGTATGTGAGTACACTGACCCTGTCTACAGACACACCAGAAGAAGGCAATTAGATCCCATTACAGATTGTTGTGAGCCACCATGTGGTTGCTGGGAATTGAATTCAAGACCTCTAGGAGAGCAGTCAGTGCTCTTAACTGCTGAGCCATCTCTCCAGCCCAAGTTCTTCTTTCTAAAGATAACATTTTTAAAGTTTCAAAAAGTATGTGTGTGTGTGTGTGTGTGTGTGTGTGTGTGTCCGTTTGTTTGTCTGTGTCTGTGTCTGTGTCTGTGTGTCTGTCTATGTGCCTGTGTTAAGGACAACTTGAGGAAGCTGGTTCTCTTCTAATATGTTATGTCTCAGGGATGGAGCTCACGCCATTAGGCTTGCTGGTAAGTGCTTATAACCTGCTGAGGCATCTTGCCAACTCTAAACATAAAGTATTTTCTACCCTGCAAACATTAAGAGCTTACTGCATGTCAAATAGTCGCTTACGTAGGGAAAATAGAATTAATATAGTAAATATTAGTCTTGTCTTTATAATTTTATAGTAAAGGAGATAATGACAATAATAACATACCAGGGACTGAAAGTGAGGATTTAAAAGAGAATGGGGCTGATATGGTGGTACTCTGTGGGTTCAAGGACAGCCTGGTATTCATATGTATGTGTATAAATAAAACATTACAGAAAGCTGTTGGGAAGAGAAGCTTACTCGGACTGATGTTTACATTTATTTTAATTACATATAAGGGAGCTATTAATGGAGGCTTGATGTATGTTTAATAAGGAAACATATTTGTTGAGTCCTACTAATAAAAACACTGAAAATTAAAAAGTATGGGTAATTACATATTAGACTATATAGTACACAATTCTCCAAAAATAACTAAAGTTGACAGATACTATTGAAAAAATTCAGTCTGGGCACACTCATTCAATGCCAGCATTCAAGAGGCAGAGATAGGGAGGTCTCTGTGAGAATTAAAGGTCAGCCTGGTCTACATTGTGAATTCCAGGACAGCTAGAGCTATAAATAGTAAGTCTCTGTCTCAAAAGAAAAAGAAAGCAGAAAAAACTCAAACTTTACAGAAATATGTATTAAAGAAAGTAAAAGTTTACTTTGGCTACTCTGTCTCTTCTCCCAAAATGATAATTATTAATGGTTTGGTAAATATTAGATTGAAAACTTTCTAAATCTTATATACAAAGAAAATTTCAAATTGAATCTTTAATGGACTAACATTGTATAGTGGAAAAGTATTAGACTTGGTGTAGTTTGTTCAATGTATAGTTTGTTAACTCATATAACCTTGTAAAATACAATTTTAATATTTCTTACAATTATACATTCAATAGATAACTAAATCACTACCAATATTTTTCTTTCCCACTTATTTTATTTCTAAAATATTCCAACAATCTGAAGTGTTGTGAAGAAAATAAGAAGAAATAATCTCTTTTGTTGTTTCAGACAAGTTACCTAAGCTGGCTTCAAACAAGTCAGTGTTAGAGTTTGTTTGATTGATTGATTTTTGATTTTTGAGACAGGATCACTCTACATAATTCTGGCTGCCATGGAATTTACTATGTAGACCAGGCTGGCCTTGAACTCTGAGATCCATTTATCTCTATCCTTTGCCTCTCAAGTGCTGGGATTAAAGAAATGTACCACCAAGCCTGGCTAATTTTTTGTTGTTGTTTGGTTGGTTTTATTTGTTTGTTTTCTTTTTATGACAGCCCTGGTTGTCCTAGAGCTCAATCTTCTGTAACCCAGGCTGGCCTCAAATTCACAGAGATCCAACTGCCTCTGTCTGCTGAGTGCTGGGATTAAATCACTTGGCCTTGTTTTTTTCTCTTTTGAAGATAGGATTTCATTGGGTAGCTCTGGCTAGGCTCAAATTTACAGTAATTTTCCTGCCTTAACCTTCTGAGTGCTGGAATATAGGTGCATATCACCATGCCTTGCTTAGAAGTTACGCTTTAAAACAGCAAAACATTGTATTTAGGAAAGAATTATTATTTTTTAAAATAGGAAAAGTATAAAATAGCAATTTTCCAAGTGTTTATGTCTTTTCATTCATGCATTAGACCAGAGATTCTCAACCTTCCTAATGCTGTGACACTTTAATGCAGTTCCTATGTTGTTGTGGCCCCCCAACCATAATACTATTTTTGTTGCAACTTCATAGCTGTAATTTTGCTACCATTATGAACCTCAAGGTAAATATCTGTATTTTCTGATAGTCTTAGATGACACCCTGTGAAAGGGTCATTCAAAGCCCCCAAAGGGGTCATGACTCAAAGTTGAGAACCACTATATTAGAGCCTATTAATTGCTGTGTAGCATTTCAGAGATGTGAAACTCCAGCTTAATCACTACTTGGCAAAGATATAGGGATAGCCCATAAACTACTATATTTAATGAACAGCTGTAAAATTACCATGTTGTCTATGATGTCCATATCACATTTCATCTTCTTATCTAATATTTAATACAAGGGCCTAAAAGCAACAGGAGTTTCATGGTTTTGTGGTTGTTTTGGTTTTGGTTTGCTTTCTTTCTTCCTTCCCTTTTTTTTTTCTTTTTTTCTTTTTTTTTTTTTTTGGTTTCGTTTGTTTGTTTTTTGGTTTTTGTGACAGTCTTTCTTTGTAGCCTTGGCTGGCCTGGAACTCACTGAATAGACTATGCTAACCTCAAAGTCATATATATCTGCCTGCCTCTGTCTCCTGAGTGCTAGCACTGAAGGAGTGTGCTACCATGCCTCTATCTTCATTTGGTTTTCAAATAGCAAATGAAAAAAATTGAACAGATTCAGAATGATGTATAATTATACTGGCCATGCTTTCAGGAGTGGTACCAAGCATTTCTGTGACATTGTTGGTCAGAAATTTATATATTGGTCACTTTAAATCAGTAGCATATGTTATAGAGAAATAAGAGGTAAGCACATTTTGTAAACTAGGCATAGGACTTGAAATGAGAAGTATTTATATAATAGATAAATATACTAAACTAGAAAATGTTCTTGTCTTTTCTTTGTTTGAAATGATGTATAGAGTCAATCTATCTTACAGAAAAGATGATAAAGGGGATGAGAATGTAGCTTAATGTTAGAGCACTTATCTAGCATGCATGAGGGAGGTCCTGGATTTGATCTTTAGCACCACAATGAAAAAGGAATAAAAATGAAAAAGAATGGAATATGTAAGGAGAAATTGATATATTTTAATAAATAAGATACTTTATGTATGATATCCATTTTTAGGATTCAGAGCGAAAGAAATGACTATGGCAGTGAAACAGACTTATATGGACTTGTGTCTAACATTTTGGAAGAACAGGATAAGTCGCAGCCATATTTTGCTGAAGGGTTAGTATATGAACTTTATGGTGTATAATAGCCCTTTTAATTGACATATACTAGGTTACCTTGTTTAATATTTATTTATATTTAACAATGGATCACAGAATAATAGGTATTTTCAAATATTTGTTTCTAGGAGCCTTGATTTTGCTAGTGTACTTGTCATACAATTGAATGTTCAGTATAATGTTTTGTTTGCTTAAGAACTTTGATTTGAAAAAAATTCTTGCATAAATCATAGTTATTTCCCTTAAGTTCATGAGCCTCAAGTTTGGTTTAAGGACCAAGAGGCTTTAAACTTAGACCTTGAAGGATAAAACTCATTGAAGGAATACATATGGATTTTATTCATGTAGTAGGGGTTTTAAAATATTTTAGTTGTTTTATTTGGGTGTGGAAGCCATATTATCCAAGTGCCCTATTAAAAGAAAATATGCCATACACGTGTAACCAGTTAAAATACTTAAGTTTCAAAAATATTTTAAGCAAAACACATCTTTTTTCATTAAAAATTTTGGTCAACATCCTTTTGAATTATATAATAACCAATTCAAAGGAAAAATTATTTGCTTAGTATAAACAATTCATGTAAGACTCTAAGGTTACTCACCTCAGGCATTGACTAATGACTTCTAGAAAATGTGGTGAAGATTGTAAAATTAAAATGCATATAGCCATGCATTGCTTAATGATGGGGATAGGTGTCAACAAATGCATCATTACACTATTTCAGTGTCAAGAAAATAGTACCTACCTAAAGGTAATGGTATAGGACAATCATTCAGTGTGCCTCCTTGATGTAGTCAAAGGACATAGTAACCATAAAGTGCTCCAAGTAGGTACACGTCTATAATCTCAATTTGAGCTGAGGTAGTGCAATCCAGAGTTGGAGGCCATCCTTGGCTACCTAGAGGGTTTGAGGGTTTGAGATCGACTTTGACTTATAACAAGACCCTGTCTATAAATATATAAATAAAAGACAGAGAGAAATGAGAGATAGTGTAACCTTAGAATATACAAGGCTGCTGCTGGTATAATGACCATTTTATAATTAATTTATTTAAAAATAAATAAGCAGGCAATAAAAATATACAGGGGCTGGAAAGATGGCTCAGTGGTTAAGAGTATTTGCTATTTTCCAAAGAACCCAAGCTCATTTTCCAGTACCCATGTGAGACAGCTCACAACCTTTTGTATCTCCAGCTCCAGCATATATAATGCCTTTGGCCCCTGAGGGAACTGGACATACGTGCACATACCCACATACAGACACATATACATATAATTAACAATAATAAAAATAAATCTAAAAACTTTAAATATACTATAGTAAATGTATAAACTAGTAACAGCCATTATCATAACTTAATATTATGTATTACACATATTTGTGTCCTATTCTAAAGGACTGACAGTACAGTAATCATGTTTGTATAAGTAATGCTTTGTGCTATGCCACTAAGGCAAAGGGAATTTTCCAATTCCGCTGGTAATCTTAAAGCACCATCATATATATGTGGTCACGTTTATTTGGCACACAACTCTTACAGCAGAGAGCATATTTCATATGATTGACTTGTTTGGAAACAATGGTAGTTTATAAATAAAGGGTTGGGAAAGACTTGAGAATGGTGAAGTGGGGCAAGAGAATTTCTTTTTATTCTTTCCTAATGTTTCCAGAAATAGTCTCAAGACTTAAATTGTAATTAAATATGTTTACTTGTTCTAGGACCTGCTCCTCCAATTTAAAGTCAGTTTGGCCAATGAACACAAGCAGATTTGTAGATCACCATGACCTCTTAACAGAAACCAAAAGGCCAGTAGATACATCTATCTCTCAGCAAGCATTTTACAGCGGCGAGTCTGTGTCAGCAGTGGAAAAGCAATACTTGCATAATAGTACTCTCACACCACAGCAAAAGATAGATGAACTTTATCATGGATATACTGGGTTAGACCTTGAAGAACAATGGTTGTACCTCTCAAGAAGTGATCATTCTAACTGTTACAATATTCAAACAAATGATACAGTTAAGGCAACCTTCCAAGAATATCCATTTATCAAAAACTGTTTTACACCACAGACTGGTCTGTCTGATATCATGAAAGAATCAGGAGTTGATACTTATGCCTATGGAAGAGAGAAAATATGTACTAAAGGTCTTGAAACACCATTACAGCATAAAAGGGCAGAGATATTTCTTTCCCAATTTAATAGATATAATGAAAATGCAGATTATTGCAGATACCCAGAATATGCTCATCCTAATAAGACAAAGCTTAACAAATGTTCAAATTTTAGTGTCCAAGATGGTAAAAAATTAGCCAATGGTACACCTGAAACACCAACTGTGGAAGCAGATGCCTATACAAAGTTATTTCAAGTTAAACCAGCAAATCAGAAAAAAATGGAGGAGACAATACCTGACCAGCAGAATTTTACATTTCCAAAAACAACACCACATCTGACAGAAAAACAGTTTGCAAAGGAAGCAGCATTCACTGCTGATTTTGGCTTAAAATCAGAATATGGACTAAAGCCTCACACAGCTTGTCCAGCTAATAATGATTTTGCTAATGTCACCGAAAAGCAACAGTTTGCTAAGCCTGATCCCCTAAATTCTGAGTATTTTAAATCAGTGAATTTATTCTCAAATTCAGCCACATCTTCAGGAGGTATCAGTTTAAACAGACCAACTTGGATGAATGTTCAAACAAAAAATAACCTTCCAATTCCTTATCGAAATCAAGGTAACTTGATGAAACTGAATAGTCATTTAAGTGCAGCTTCAAAAGGTTCTAACCATTCTTCAGATTTTCCCCAACTCTCATCTACAAATTTAACCTCAAATAGCAATTTATTTCAGAAGTATTGCCAAGAAAACCCTTCAACATTTTCTAGTTTTGATTTTAGTTACAATGGTGCAGAAAGAATTCAATCTGTGAATCACATGGAAGGACTGACAAAAACTGGAGAAGACAATCTCTTTGAATCTGTTACAGAGAAAAAAATAAAGCAGCCAAATGGATTTTGTGATAGCTATTCAGCTTCACAGTATGGGATAATAGAAAATGTAAACAAACATAATTTTCAAGCCAAGCCCCAGAGTGGACATTATGATCCTGAGGACATTCCAAAGCATTTTGATGGCTTGCCTCAAAATACATATCAAGATCTGTTAGAGTCACAGGGTCATTTTAATAGCCACAGACAAGGAAGTGGAGACAACAATATTAACAGCCGTGTGAATCGCACACAGGCCTCATGCTTTTCTAATAATTATATGATGGGAGATTTACGACATAATCAGGGTTTTCAACAACTTGGTTCAAATGGGTTTCCCCTAAGATCTACCCACCCATTTGGCCATTCAGTTGTTCCACTGTTGGATTCCTATGATTTGTTTTCTTATGATGACTTAAGCCATTTATATCCTTATTTTAATGATATGATGTATGGTGATAATTCCTTTTCTGGTTTTGTGCCAACTTTTGGATTTCAAAGACCAATTAAAACCCGTAGTGGACCAGCTAGTGAGCTTCATATTCGTCTAGAAGAGTGCTATGAACAATGGAGAGCATTGGAAAAGGAGAGAAAAAAGGTAACACAGAATTATCCATTTAGAAGTAACAGTATGTTCTATCTGCTTCCTTTGTTTACTTTGCTTGGTTTAAGAGGACTTTTTTTATTTTTTCCAGACAGGGCTTCTCTGTGTAGCTCTGGCTGTCATGGTTCTCACTCTGTAGACTAGGCTGGCTTTGAATTCAGAGATCCTCCTGCCTATGCCTCTTGAGTGCTGGGATTAAAGGTGTGAGCCACCATTTTCCAGCCTAAGACTATTTCTAGCTGGATTTTCTGTAAATACTGTGCAGTATTTAATTCAACGTTATAAAGGACTTAACTAGGTTACTTAAAGATTGAAGATTAGAGTTTTGAAGCAGTTGTTTTTTCTTTTTTAAAAGTTTCTATGAGCTGGGCAGTGGTGGCGAATGCCTTTAATCCCAGCACTTGGGAGGCAGAGGCAGGTGGATTTCTGAGTGAGGCCAGCCAGGTCTACACAGTGAGTTCCAGGACAGCCAGGGCTACACAGAGAAACCCTGTCTCGAAAAAAACAACAAAAAAAAAGTTCTTAAGTAGATTTTCTTCTTTATTGGGTTACAGAAGTTTTTTTGTTTGTTTGTTTTATATTAAATTGTTGGAGAGTTTTAAAGTAAATATAATAAGTATGAGAAAATTATGGTACTGTTGTTTATATTGTCATTTTTCTTTTTTCAGTTTTTCACTTTTTAAGTTAGCATATAAATGTGGTTTATATTGGTTGCCTTTTGACACCAAGTAACTTATATTTAAGTGGGAAAATTTTCTTTCTTAGGGCTGTGAAAAATATTCACAGGTAAATCATGCTTTTAAAATCTAGTCTCTATTATATTTCACAGACTGAATTAGCCCTTGCCAAGAATTATCCAGGAAAAAAAGTATCCAGTACTAATAATACTCCAATTCCAAGACTGACTTCTAACCCATCTAGAGTTGATCGGTTAATCGTGGATGAACTTCGAGAACAAGCCAGAGTAAGCTATTAAAACATCCAATAATGGACTTTTAAAAATTACTTGATAAAAAAATTTAAAGAATTTCAGTAAGTTAGAGTGGTAAAGGATTTTAACATCACATTTACAGCCAAGTGTGATGGCATATGTATTAAATGCCAGCATTTGGGAGGTGGAAGCAGGGGGATCAAGATTAAGGCCAGCCTCAGCTATATTAGTGAGCTTGAGAACAGCCTAGGCTCAAAACAAACAAAAAATAGTCAAATCACTTACACATAGTTGAAAAAATGTTGTGTGTACGTGCATATAGAGGCCACAGGTGGACAGTAGGGTCTTCCTCAATTGCTTTTCACCTTAGTTTTTTGAGACAGGGTCTCACAGAACCTGGAGGCCACTGATTTATCTAGGCTAGCATGCTAGCAGACTTAGGCACCCTTTCACCTCTACTTCCTCAGCGCTGGGATTACAGGTGGACATGACTATGTTTGGCTCTTTTTTGAAAATGAGTGCTGAAGATGTGAACTCAGGTTCTCATGCTTGCTCAGCTAGCACTTTACTGTCTGAAGCACCTCCCCAACACAACTCAGATAAACTCATGTTTGGTTCTAGAACTGTGCTGAATATTAGGGAAAGACAAGAATAGTTCCATAGTCATTGAATAAGTAATGTGAGTGGGCCAGAGATGGTTATCAATCACTGGTAGATTTACCTTTAATGTGTATGAAGCCTTGAGTTACATCCCCAGCATCATAACATATTTTTAGTAATGAAGAGAATTCCTCTTCAAATATACATTGGGAGGAATGCTTTAAAAACCAACACTTTAAAATGCTTTAAAAGGCCTGAAAGTTGGCTCAGTGGGTAAAGGTGCAGAATGCCAAGTTTGACAACCTAAGTTCAATTTCTAGAAGCCACATGGTGGGTGGAAGGAGAGAATCAACTCCTGTACATTATCCTCTGATTATATAAATAGATATTTTTAAAAATGTAAAACAAAAATAAAAAGTGATGAAAATTTGATAGTACACTTCACCATACTTTGCTCTTTACCTCCCATTACTTTCTCTTGTTCCCTCTCCAAGTAGTCTCTCTGCTTTTGTTGTATACATTTACATCTGGATTCCACATGATGAAAAACATTAGCTATGTGTCTTTCTTACCCCCATTGCCCTCTTGACCCTCCCCTATTGAGAAATATAATTTTTACCTCACTGGAGTTTTGCATGTTTTTTATTGTTATTGTTGTTCATCTGTTTAGCCCTCAAGGATCTGACTGGGGTACAAAGGGAGGAAAATTTTTAACACTTGGAGCAGACTTGTTAATAATTAGTTCCCAGTGATAATTATTTTACTTATTTGATAGTCACATGCCAATTAATTAAAAAGTTCCTTAATTTACATTGGTTAGATCTTGAAACATGTTAGGCATATTAAATATAACTCCCCATACTAATTTAATATACCCAGTGACGTTTTAGCTTTTCATGTGCATGGAAGTGTGATGTGTGTGTGTGTGTGTGTGTGTGTGTGTGTGTGTGTGTTTTTGCATCACATCTATGGGCGCACATGTGATGGTGTATATATATGTGCAGATGCCTGTAGAGGTCAGAGGTTGATATTGTTTTCCTTATTCACTCTCTACCGTATATATTAAAGCAGGATCTCTTACTTGAACCCACAACTCGCCAGTATGGCTAGTGTAGCTAGCCAGTTTGCCCAAGGGATCTTGTCTCTGCCTCTGGAACACTGGGATTACAGGCAGGCTACCAAGATTACATGAGTGTTGGGAATCTGAACTCTGGTATTTGTACTTGTGTGGCAAGCACTTTATCCAGTAATCCACCTCCCCAGCTCTGGTACCCTTTTAAAAGTTCATTAAAAAAATATTGGGAACTTCCCCTTGACTGGAAATAATCTAGCTCAGTTGATAGAATACTTGTCTAGCACACACAAAGCCCTAGTGCCAATATAAACCAGGTATGGTGGTGTACACCTGTAATCCCAGCACTAAAATCACTGCTGATCTTTATTAGCCATTTTGGCAATTATAATACTTTATATCATTTCAAATTTAAGTAAATTTGTAAATTTAAGTCTTTATTTAGTCTGTATTATGGATGCCTTAAAACTAACAGGTGTGGCTGGAGACGTTAATAGTGCTTACTGTTCATTCAAAGAACATGAGTTTGGTTCTCAGTACCTACAGTGGGCTGCAGAACTGCCTATGACTTAGCTTCAGAGGCTCTCAGTACCCTCTTCTGGTCTCCTCAGGCATGCACACACACACAGACAAGACACACATACATCACATACATGCACACACACATACATACAC
>JADRCD010213519.1:0-21964 GCA_019843815.1 Montemys delectorum
TTTTTTTTTTTTTTTGGTGACTCTCTAGGTAGTAGTCTCCTGACTGGCCCAGAGGGACTGTTGGCCAAAGAGAGAGAGAATTTAAAGCGACTAAAATGTCTTAGGCGATACCGTCAACGCTATGGAGTAGAAGCCTTACTACACAGGCAGCTGAAGGAACGCAGAATGCTGGCCACCGATGGGGCTGCTCAACAGGTAATTTGCAAAACATGTTGGAATTTATTGTTTTATTCCAGATGTGCTGTGAACTGGGTGTGCACATTCACTTTATTGATAAGATCATCAAAACACCATGGGTAGTCCTGGCTTTGAAATCCAACTTCTACTAAATGCACTTACCTGGATGTCAGCAAGTAGGAGCTCCAGTCTTGTTCTCTGTCGGTCAGCCATGTATGTGGGCACAGCAGCTTTGCCGAGCTCAGTATTCAAACTGAAGGGTTTAGGGGATTGATACCATTGATACCCAACTTCTTTGGTTCAGGAAGTCCTTAGTTTAGAAAATTGGCAAACGTTTTACCCAAGCAATTTGGAAAGCTTAAAAAAAAAAGCAAACTGGGCTAAGCTTGAAACCAGCTTGCCCCTACACAAGGATTTTGCAGGCCATTCTAAAAGAATCGTAATGGGCTGGAGAGATAGGTCAAGAGTGTTAATAGTTCTCAGGCGGTAGTGGCGCACGCCTTTAATCCCAGCACTTGGGAGGCGGAGGCAGGGATTTCTGAGTTCCAGGACAGCCAGGGCTTCACAGTATACAGAGAAACCCTGTTGAGTGTTGATAGTTCTTTATGAACCCCCATACTCCAGTCCAAACCACTCTAGTCAGCTCTAACTCCAGTCCCTAGGGATCCAAGCCTTCTTCCGGCTCCTCAGGCACCTCACACACTGTAGATAAACATGCAGGCCAAACTGTCACACACACAAAATTAAATAAAGATAGCTGGGCGTGGTGGCACACCTTTAAATAGCATTCTGGAAGCAGAGACAGGAGGATGGATCATTGAGTTCCAGGCCAGCCAGGGCTCTTACACAGAGAAATCCTGTTTTGAAAAACAAAACAGATTAAAAAGGGAGTGGGGAGGTTAAAAAAAAAAAATTGAAGAGTGTAGCAGTTAAATGTCAAAGCAAGGCTGACAGAGTAATTCCAGGAGTTAAATGTCAAAGCAAGGCTGGCAGAGTAATTAATCCCAGGACATCGTTTTGTTGTATTTGTTGAGGCCTTACATGTCAGTTGTGTGGCTGTGAAAAGAGTCGTCCAGCGTAAGCAATCCAGAGGATGAAGGCCGTGTTGGCTCGGTGTTGGAGGCTCTAGTGCATTACGGCTGAGAAGATGGTAGAGCATCTTGGTGGCTTGCTTTCTCTTGATTCCGTTTTATTTTGTCTGGCCACAGTGCAGAGCACAGTCAGGGCGTTTCCTCTGCTCCAGCCCTCACAGAGCCCAAAAGTGCTGGGCTGGGTGCAGCTCTAATAGCAGCTGTGGTGACCGAGGTGGTAGGATCATAAGCTTAGGGCCTTCTTAATTCTTTTGCCTAGCATGCTTGAGATCACAGTTACCACCCCCAAAAAGTCTTACTGTTAAAAAGATAAGTTAGTTGAACTGGGGATTTAGCTTGATGTTAGAGCATATGTGTGTAATTCTGGATTTATTCCCTAGCATTACCAAAAACCTTGATGTTTGAATCAGGTTCCCACTATGTAGCCCCCTGCTTGTCCTGGAATATGTTTTGTAGTCCAGGCTGGCCTCAGCTTTGCCTCTGCCTTTGCTGAGATTGATACATTGACCATAGTGCCTAGTTAAAGCATGAGTGTGCAGGTACAGTCTCCTCCTTACCTCTGACGGAGAGTACCTGAAGGAGCCCTGCAGCTTTGTAGGTCTCACTGTGCAGGTGTTTATGTGCTGATAGATAAGCCAGTATAATGTTAATGTAGTGCTATTTACAAGTTAGAGATAATTCCTATAATTCTGTATTTAGTATTTTCAGACCCAGTTGACTAATAGGTTAACCTGGTTAAGGGACTGGCTGTTCTTTATATTCTGTCCACAGTGTGGAGATTATCTTTGGGTTAGGGTCAACTCCATTCTATACATGAGGTTTCATTGTTCCAGCATTGGTTAGTGGGTTTGTTTGTTTTTTTTTAAAGATTTATTTTATTTATTTTATATGTATGAGTACACTGTAGCTGTACAGATGGCTGTGAGCTATGATGTGTGTGACTGCTGGGAACTGAACTCGGGACCTCTGCCTGCCCTGCTGGCTAGTGAGTGGGTTTGTTAAATGTTACATTTTCCACTTTGTATGAATTGACTCTCCTTGAATAACTGAATAATATTATAGTTATATGTTTTCTGTGGGGGTTTATTTGTATTTGTTTTCTCAATTTTAGGCTCATACCACTCGTTCCAGTCAGAGGTGCTTAGCCTTTGTGGATGATGTTCGCTGCTCCAATCAGTCTCTTCCAATGACCAGACACTGCCTTACCCGTATCCTTATGACCGTGCATTCAGGTTTTGAGAGGGTGGTTGAGCTCTCCATCAGTCTCACTGAAGGCGTCGGTTACTCTGGCCCTGAATCAAGACCAACAGTTTGCTGACGCTGTTGGTTTCAAGCAGGTGCCTAAATAAATGTCTTTCTATGGTCTGTTGGCCATTTCAGAAATTTTAAAATGTAATGGTCAATTCATTAGAAAGAAACACCTGGCTGGCTGGATATGGTACCCAGCTTTGTAATTGTGGCACTTGGGAGGGTAGGGCAAGGGAATTGGGAATTTGAGGCTTGCCTGGGCTACCGCAAAATCCTGTCTGGGTAGATGAAGTAGGGGCCGGGAGCCAGAGAAACAGTTGAGTCAATGGTGACAGATGTGAAGGCTGATCGTCTTAAGGAGCATCTGAAGTGTCTATAATGCTAATACTTTACTGATTTAGCTTTTGTTCTTCTAATTTGTGAATTTAAACCAATGTGCAATGTGCTTTCTGGTATAGAACCACATTTGTTTATTGGCTACAAAAGTTGTGTGATGTTTATTGAGTTTTTATGTGACCTGTAGTTTTGTTGGATTTAATTTGCAAATATTTAGAAGTCAAAATATTGTCTTAGTTTAGTGTGTTGTCCTTTTAATGTAGTCCTAGGTAGTTGGGAGACAGGCAGGAGGATCGCTTGAGTCCAGAAGTTCTAGGCCAGTGTGGATAAAATAGTGAAGATAGTCCCCACTTCCCCCAAAAAAGTGATCGGAAGAGGGGGAAGCACCCTCTCTGGGTGTTTGATAGGAAAGGACAGGGTTGTTTTGGTTTTGTTTTCCTAACACTGTTCCATTTAGTGAACCATCTGAAGTTAACTTTTATCCTGAAGTCTGCATGGCTTGCCTTTTTACCCTCGTAGTACTGGGATTGCAGGTGTAGCTACCACACTTTGTTTAGAGTGACTCCTTTTAACTTACAAACGCTTATACAAAGTAATGAGCTCTAAATGGTTAATGTGATTGGGCTAGGTAAAAGCCAGGGAACTGCAAAGGGCCCTGCTGCAGTGGGGTGGAGGGGAGATTGGAGATTGGAGACTCCTATAACACATAAGATATTAAGGTGGAAAGAGAATGCTGAGATGGAAACTAGTAGAACAGGAGATACCAAAGTGGAGAGAGTGTGGAGTAGGGGGAAAGTGGAAACCTTTTGCTGTGTCAGCTTAATTTAAAAACACAACACTTCAGAGGTACGTCGGATGATTGGGCCAAGTCCACACTTGGCCACACAGTCAGTTCTCCTCGGGTCTGTAGTGAGTTTATCATGTTGTTAGGAACAACCACTGAAGTTTTCTACAGAAACAACATTGTGCTTCTTGACTCTTGGAGGGGGAGGATGCTTGCCCCTGCAGCAAGCTGTTTGTGTTTGTTTCCATACAGATTTTCTCTTGTCAGTGTATGTTCCTTGGCAAGTTGTTGCCACTTGCCACTTCCTGTCTCTAGTTTAAATGGCTAGAGTCCTGGAAAAGAAGTTGGGAGTGAGTAGGGCTAAAATTATGTGCACAGAATTACACTTAGAGCAGTAACTAAAAATTACTCTTCTGTATTTGGCTTTCAGTGAAATGTAGTAGTTCTCTGCATCGTTAGACTTGTTTGGCACTGCAGACTCCTGTATTGTGTTCTTCCAATGGGCCCTGGTTTATTTTCCTTAACTGTTCTGTAGATATCTGCCAGGATACAAATCAGGTTCTCTTCAAATGCTGCCAGGGATCTGAAGAGGTACCCTGCAACAAACCAGTTCCTGTAAGCCTGTCTGAGGATCCCTGCTGCCCACTGCATTTCCAGTTGCCTCCTCAGATGTATAAGCCCGAGCAGGTACTGTCTGTGCCAGACGATCTGGAAGCCGGCCCCATGGATCTGTACTTGAGTGCTGCCGAGCTTCAGCCCACTGAGAGTTTACCACTGGAGTTCAGTGATGTAAGTTAGAGAAGCTCTGCTCTGATTGGCCCTTGAGAGAAGGCCCTGTTCACTAGTGGTGAGAATAGTTAGCAGTTTCAGCCTAGAGGATGATGTGATTCAAATGCAGTCAAATGTGCCTGTTACTGTATCTGTTTGACACTTTGTGCTCTACCTTTCTCTCCCCAGAATTTTGTTCTGAGACAGGACCTCACTCTAGCCTGAGTTGATCCGTGTCTGTCTCCTAAGTGTTAGTGTTAGAGGCTCGTACCAGCCATGCCTGGCCTCCTGTACTTCTGGGATGTGATTTGTAGAGCACAATTTAACCCTTTGGAAGTGTATGTATGATACAGTGATTTTTTTTTTTTTTTTTTTTTTTAAGGTATTTCTATGTAGGCACCTATCATTACTGAGGATGTTTGTACCATACTTTCTAATGAGATGAGTACAAAACATGATTCTGTATTTGTTTTGGTAGTTTTTAAACATCCTCTTCTGGTAGATAGGCATTTTTGCTGACCCTTTTTTAAAAAAAAGTTTTATTTTTGACAGATTTTTATTACAAATTATTTATTCAGTGTTCAGACTTTATGTGGTTCAATTCTAATTTAGTGTTTTGATGCTGTTATGTATCTGAACATTTCTATCCTTTTTTGCTTGCTACTTGAAGCCCAACTTTGTACCACAACCTAAAAAACTGGCATTTGGAATTTGATGCATGTTTTTAGGGGAGAGAGAGAGAGAGAGAGAGAGAGAGAGAGAGAGTGTGTGTGTGTGTGTGTATGCATGCACCCAATGCATGCCTGGCATCGGGTCAGAAGAGGTTAGATCTCCTGGGACTAAAGTTATAGCCAGTTGTGAGCCACCATATAGATTCTTGGAATTGAACCTGGATCCTCTGCAAGATTAATAAGTGTTTCTGTCTACTGAGCCTGCTTGGTTTCTCTTCATAGAGCAATGGGGTGTAGAAGAACTCTTTTGGGAGGCACTTGGTGGAGCAAATGATGTGTAATATAAACCCCATCTCGAGAAATGGCCTTGTGGATTTTTTTGGGTTTTTTTTTTTTGTCTTTGTTTTGTTTTTTTCCGAGACGGGGTTTCTCTGTGTAGCGCTGGCTGTCCTGGAACTCACTCTGTAGACCAGGCTGGCCTCGAACTCAGAAATCTGCCTGCTTCTGCCTCCCAAGTGCTGGGATTAAAGGCGTGTGCCAGCACCACCACCGCCGCCGCCGCCCAGCTGGCCTTGCATTTTTAAAGTCTTGTTGTCATTGCTTCCAGGGGATGGAGTTCCTGGGAAGGCTTATGTCCTATACAAAACTACTTTTCCTCTGTAGTTGGAGAGTTGATGCCAATCTCTTTGCTTTCGGAGTCTTAGGATATACTCTGTAAATCTATTCTTACCTATAAGTTTGGAATAATTACTTTAAGGCCAAAATGGCCTAACATTTTAAGCACTTTCCTATACGGCTTTATGAAACGAACCCCTCTTGAGTGCTTCTCCATGTTATAAATAAATCTTATGCTTTTTTTTCTACTGTGATCTAGAGACTCAAAATGTGTCTAATCCCTGTTTTTAGAGTTAGAGAGTTTCAGTACTCAGTGATGGGGAAGCTTAGGGTTGGAGACCCTCCTTTCCAGAGGGCGGAACTGGGTATTGGGGATTTCTTTTCCAGTTTATGTTGTAGTGCCCAGAGCAGGTTTCCTGTGTGAGCTTACCTCTGCTTTTCCTTCCCACTCAGGGTAAATGTTTCTGGTTGCCCAATGGTCCCTGGCATTCTCACAGATAGATTTGTTTATATAAAGTTTATAGACTTTTGGTACAAAGAGCTGGGGCCAACCCCAAGCTTTAAAAAAAAAAAAACTGCAGGAAACAAAGTGTGCCTAGTGTCAGTGGTGTGAGAGAGTAGGCGTCTCTGGTTAGTGATGTGTCCAGTAGACATCTGTGATGGACAGTAGGAGATGTGGCTGTCTCTTTCCTTCTGCTTACATGAGCAGTTTGTTTAAAGTACTGCTGGTTTTTTTTTAAATGTACACATCTTTTTTAAAAAAGACTTATTTATTTATTTATTTATTTAATGTAAGTACATTGTAGCTGTCTTGAGACACTCCAGAAGAGGGCATCAGATTTGTTTTGGGTGGTTGTGAGCCACCATGTGGTTGCTGGGATTTGAACTCAGGACCTTCGGAAGAGGAGTCGATGTTCTTAACCGCTGAGCCATCTCTTCAGCCCAGTGCTGCTGTTTTTTAAGGCATTTTTAAGAAAGGATACATTACATATCCCAGGCTGGTCTTGAACTCTCAGAGATCTGCCTGCCTCTGCTACTTCCAGAGTGCTGGGATTGAAGGTATGTGCTCCCATGCTTGGCTTTAGACTTTTTTTTTTTTCCCAAGATTCAGTTCTATTTTATGCGTATCAGTGTTTTGCCTGCATGCATATACACCATGTCAATGACCTGGTGCCCTAAGAAGTCAAAAGAGGTGTGGGATTCCCTGGAGTGGAGTTAGAGTTCTGTGTAGAGCGCCACGTGGATGCTGGGCACCGCACTTGGGTTCTGGGAGCTCTTAACTGCTGAGTTATTTCTCCAGCCCCCAGTTAAAATGTGTTTGGCTTCTTATTTGTTTGATTTATTTTAGATAAGGTCTTGCTCTGTAGACCAGGCTGGCTTCAAACTCAGAGAGATCCACCTGCTTTTTGCTTCCTGAGTGTTGGGATTAAAGTTTTAGACTTTTAAAAACCATGTTCTTCTCCCCTTAATTTTGAAAAGGTTATGATTTCTATTCCTGGTGATTGGCACACCAAGATTTTGTACTACGTAGTATTATGTAGACTGGTTGGTTTCCTTGTGACGTCTTCATATAGGCATATGATGTCCTTTCCTTCCTTACCGTCCGTCCCTTCTCCTCCCACTCCTCTGCCTGTTCTGTCATGTGGGACCTTTACATTCTTAGCTAGAACTTAAGCATTAACTGAACTTGTTGAGATGGCTTGGAACTTAGGTTGCCATCATTTTTGAACCACTATAGTGACTTGGGCCCTAAATCACTGTTGGTTTCAGAATTAGCCAAGAATAATGTCTTTGATCTGCTGACTACGCAGTGTCTCTGGAAATGGCTGACTCAT
The DNA here is from genome assembly GCA_019843815.1 of Montemys delectorum. Classification (NCBI taxonomy): domain Eukaryota; kingdom Metazoa; phylum Chordata; class Mammalia; order Rodentia; family Muridae; genus Montemys; species Montemys delectorum. The sequence goes on from JADRCD010213519.1 coordinate 7,526, forward strand.
GTGGAAAGTTTTTAGTTTAGAATATAATGTCCTTTTTTTTTTTTTTTTTTTTTTTAAACAGAATACTTGAACTATGTTAAGTTTAAGTATCAGAGGCTTAGCTGGGCCAGGTGGCACAGGCCTTTAATCCCAGCTCCTGGGAGGCTGAAGCAGAGCATCATAAATTCAAGTCTTCCCTGGGCCACAGGGTGAGTTCCAGGCTAGCTTGGTCAACTTAGTAAGAGCCATTTCAAAGTACAGAGTGAAGAAGAGAGGGCTGAGATGTAGCTCAGTATAGAATGTCTGTCTGCTATGAGAGAGGCCTGACCTGAGGCCTCATTGCTCATGCTAGGGATTAGAGTTAACCATCATATCCTGTCTTTGCCATTCAGAAACATCCAAGTTTCTGTGGTCCGTCCTTTCTCTCCCAGGCTTCCTTTCCTCTCCCTTAGTTGCTTGCTTTGTGAGTGTTGGTCAGACTTGCGTTGCCTAGTGTGTTGTCCAGCAGGGCTTCATGTTGCTTTGCCAATAGGCTGATTGATCTTAGTGGATACCTCAGTCAGGAATGTAGATGTTGACTATAAATAGCCTTTAAGAGCGTATGGTTATGTGTTGTGTGTGTGTGTGTGTGTGTGTGTGTGTGTGTGTGTGTGTACTGTGGCATGCATCTGAGTTCTTTCCTTCCACTGTGTGACTAAATAGAAGTCATTAGTCTTAACTCACTGAGCCAACTTGCTATTCCTGTATTTTCTCTTTATTTTTCCTCTTAAAAGTATTCTTTTACACTTAATTTGTGTCTGTACATACATGTGTTATGTGCACATCAGAGGGCAGTTGTGGGAGTCTGTTCTCTCCATCATGTGGATTCTGGGGTTCAAACTCAGTTGGTCACACTTAGTAATGCCTTTGCTCACTGTAGAACATGTAATAATTTATAGTTCATTGGTATTGATAATCAGTATGTTGTGCAATCATCGCTAGCATGTTTTTCTTTCACTGGTTTAAACAAATTCTATACCTGTTAAACCTCTCCTCCCTCCATTCATAGTAGTCACTGTTTTACTTTATTTTTCTAGTAGAAATTTGCTTGTTGGTTTATATTGTGTTATCAGCTAAGAAAAAGTTTTTACTATTGTTGGATCTTGTTTAATTGATCTAGCATTTTAAGCAAGGGGAGGAGGGACCTGAGAATTTACTTAGAGCTTTGGTGAAAATGGTCAGTTTTAGCTTACTGATTTCCTAGATATTGCTGATGGACTTTTTCTTTTTCCCTAGGACTTGGATGTTGTGGGTGATGGCATGCCATGCCCTCCGTCGCCGTTGCTATTTGATCCTTCACTAACTGTTGAAGATCATTCAGTCACAGAAATGGCTGGAGGCCCCGTGGGTATCTTAACAATGACTCTTGGCTAGGTTCCCTCATGAAGTGACCAGGCCGGGCGGGGTTTCTGTTAGCTAGCATGAATTCCATGGAGTAGCTCGATCCAAGCAAAGTGCAAAAGTGCCCAAGATTGTGGTTTTCTCAGTGAATACCATAAAATGGAAATACCCCCTTTTAAAGCTGGAAAACATAGATTTTTTTGTTGTTGTTGTGGGCTTTCTATTTAATAAAATACCACAACCAACCAAAAGCAACTTGACTAGAAAAGGACTTATTTCACCCATTACTTCAGGCCGCAGTCCACCATTGACGGAAGTCAACTGGGAAGCTGGAAGCAGGAGCTGATACAGAGCACAAAACAACTGCTGTTGCTTTTGATTGCCTGTCGTGTACTGATTTTCCAGATGAGCCATAGAGCTCCTAATGATTCTTAATCCTCAAGAGTAGGGCATACCTTTGAGTGAGAGGTGGTAGATAAATTGTCTCTTTTAAGGGAGAGTTCATCACTCCAGTTAATTTATAGAGTAAAGGCGAGGCAGGTTACTTGATGGCTCTTACTGAAGACTAACAGTTATATGGTAGCTGTTGGTTTCAAGCAGACGCCTAAAGCACTGTCTTCCGGGGTTTATTAGCTGTTCTGGACTTCTGTAGAGAATGACTGTTTCATCTGGAAGAAACAACCCTTGTTCTTGCTGGTTTTATAGCCTTGGTAATAATTCTGATTCTTTGGAACAGCAGAGTACAGCCTGATTACTTTTATTTCTCTGGTCTTGTTCTTTAGCTCCTGTAAATGGGTGTTGATGTCAGAGTCATGTGTCAGGCCCATTGAAGGAGTCTCTAACCAAATGCCTTTATTTCTTTTAATAGGGACAGATGCAGGTGGCTGGGGATGGGTGCAGATCCCAGGGACCTCGGAATGTAGAGAAGGCTTGTGTACCATCCCCTCAGCGTGGATTGGCTACTGCAAATGGAAAGCCAGAACCCACTTCTATCAGTTGACAGTTCATTCTGGGAAGTGTTTGCCTTTGGATTTGAACTTTACATTCTTCAGACAAGCTATCTCTGATCATCTCTCCCTGAAAAGAGACAACTCAGACCACATTGTTTCCTTCGGGGCTTTAGAGTGCTATAGACAAACATAATCCAAGTTTGTGCAGAATGGATATTTAGTATTTAAGTTTTGGGATTTTTTTTTTTTTTTTTTGGCAAGGAAGAGCATGAGGTGATCCCTGCCTTTGGGATGCGATGCATATTGGAGACTGTGCCTCAGAGAGAGACATTTCTGTAATGGGACTTCCTAAGCCGTGGACAGAAGTCAGCATGGATGTCTAGGTGGGGTTGTGGTCAAGACGGTGCTCTTCAGGTGTTGGCTCTGAGTGTCTGCTTAGCTGTATCTAAAGGCCTGTATTTAAGCCTTCCCTCTGCTCCACATAATTGGGCAATATAAACCCCTTTTACTAGTGAACTGTGACTGAGAAAAGCAGCTCACAGGTCTGGGCTCTCCTTAATTATTCTTGCTTTTAATTTATGTAAATTCTGTGGTGGCTCCTCCATGTAAGATATAGTGAAATTAGTGTATATAGTTTCTATTAAATGTTAAAATGTTATGAACATGTAACCTGAATTGATTGTGTTTTCTTTGTATTTAAGAGTGTTTGTATTGTGTGTTATCTGATGGGAGAGGTGCATACTATTTCTATCTAGGACAGGCACTCTGGAGAAACTGATGACAGAGGTGGTGCTTGGTATCTAGTTCCCAGGGCCAGATAAGCCTGTGTTCATTGGAGAGCTGGGAGTTAATTCAGTAGGGGCTGGAGACCTGGGACTTTAGGACCGGGTTCAACCCCAATGAGGATGGTAGGAGTGGTGAGATTTGTGTAAAGCTGGTTTCTAGGGGGACATTAGACAAATGATGAGCTACTCATCCTGAGTAACAGTTCACAGAAGAAGCTAATAAAACTATTTCTGCCGGGCGGTGGTGGCGCACGCCTTTGATCCCAGCACTTGGGAGGCAGAGGCAGGCGGACTTCTGAGTTCGAGGTCAGCCTGGTCTACAGAGTGAGTTCCAGGACAGCCAGGGCTACACAGAGAAACCCTGTCTTGAAAAACCAAAAAAAAAAAAAAAAAAAACCACCACCACCACCAACAAAAAACTATTTGTACTGTGTGAGCTGTACATTTCTCCCTGCAAGGAAGTAGACTAGATCAGCCCAGACCCCTTCTAGGTGTCTGGTATTCTAATCTCTTCTGTTGCTTAAGACTGAGACTTAAGGTTCCAAAGGAGTTATGGAGCATTGTGGCAGGATCAGAAAGCTGTGAGCTCACAGACAGCAAATGAAGTGGTACAAGGTTTGCATCTCGAAGTCCAACCCCAGTGATTACTTCCTGCAGCACTTCTACATCACCTAGATATCCCAAAACTGCCACCAACTGGGCACCAAGTGCCCAAGTGCCAGAGACTGGTGGGCATTTCTAATTCAAATAATGACATTGGGGTTGGCCAGTGGAAAGCCCAAAGCATAGTACTGGACGGGAGTGGTCCAAACAGCACTGAGGGCAGGCCAGAGTGCATCTGTTGATTAGGGCCAGGCCAAACTATAATCCTCCCACTGCTGAGACACATGGAGGCCCCACAGCAGTACACCAGGGTGGGAGGTTGGATGGCTCATGAGAAATGTACATTACGGCAGCTTAGGTGGGATAGTGGCTCCTACTTATGCTGCTGTACCGAACACTCTTTTTGATGGAGTCGGTACAAGTGCTGAGGGCTTTGTGCTGTTGTGGATTTTGCTAACATTTCTTTATCTGTATCCCCTTACCTGCCCAAGAAATCAGTAAGTAAGTGAGACTTAGAGATCTCAGCAAGTTCCTGAAGCCTCCAAAGTTCACAAGTCCCACCTTCCCTAAATTATATAAGCAGTAATTAACTTCTGGGGAGAGGAGACTCTAAAACCAGCAAACTGCAAACTAGCTCTCATCAAGTTGTACGGGGAGTTCTAGGGCTGAAACTTTTGTGAGTTATCACCATTTTGGGAGGATGAACCTGTTTTCAGTGACGTATCTGTCTTTAGGTCATCCATACTCCTGTAAATAAACCAAAAAACACAGCAGTTCACTGAACTACTTGGATGGGATCATTTCTTTGGTGTGTCATGTGCCGTCCAGGTCTCTTCAGGAAACGCAATGTGGCGGCAGTGGTCACCCCTGACCACAAGAGGGAGCTAGGGAAACGTGCGCAAATCTGTGCTGATTTCCAACCTGTAAGGTTGGGGAAATCAGCCTGAACCAGGAAAAGTGGGAGGAATATGAGACGAGTGAAAGGGGAAGATGGAAGGAGAAAACAATGGAAATGAAGCAGAATGGAAGGCTAAAGAGAGAATAGAGCCTAAGATCAGTGGTGCACTGGAAAGGAACTAAGCCCATGGAGACCTAAGCCCTACTCAGGGCCCTTAAGTAATTAAGAAAACAATACAAGACAGGGAAGCCCTTTCAGTAGCATACCCTCTCTCCAAGGGCTTGTTTCATTGTAATAACATGGTGTTTAGAAGCACTCAGGGGCAACAAAGTAGCTGCAGCATTCTCAGATGTAGCTTGCTGTTAATTAGCATTTACTTCAATAAGCCTCCTCAAGACAGCAGAAGGCCCCTGTGTCCTTCATTCCTACTGTGCACAAGCAAGGACTCGCTTTAAGCTCCCTGTAGTTTATAATTTCTGTTCTGCATTAGCAAGGCTGTAGCTCAAGTCTGTCTAAGCCCCACTTTATACTTGGTTAGCCGTGTGAGAAAAGACCCCACCCACAAAATACACAAATAAATCTTACACAGTCTTACAAATTATTTTTATTTCCCCCTCCCCCAACACCTTTGATGGAGTCTCAATACACAGCCTTGGTTGGCCTGGAACGTTCCATGTAGACCAGGCTGGCTTGAGACTCGTGATCCTCCTGCCTCTGACTCCTAAGTGCTGAGTTTAAAAGCATCCATTACCACACCTGGCTTCAATTTTGTTTTTTGGTTTTTGTTTTTGTTTTTTGAGACAGGGTTTCTCTGTGTAGCCCTAGCTGTGCTGGAACTCACTCTGTAGACCAGGCTGGCCTTGAACACAGAAATCCGCCTGCCTCTGCCTCCCAAGTGCTGGGATTAAAGGTGTGAGCCACCACTGCCTGGCAAATTTTTTTTTCTTTTAAAATAAGTTAGTTTGTTGGGCCTATGGAGTGGCCTAGCCGTTAAGAGCACAGGCTGCTCTTCCAGAGAACCCAGGTTTGATTCCCAGCACCCACATGGTGGCTCACACCTGTTCCAGGGCACCTGACAACTTCTAGTCTCCAAGGGCACTAGACATGTACCAGGTGCACAAATATATATACACAAGCAAAACACTCATAAAATAAAAAAACAACATTAAAAGAAAAAAGTTAGCTTGCAATCTGGGTGTGGTGGTGCATGCCTTTAATCCCAGCACTCAGGAGGCAGGGGCAGGCGGATCTCTGGGAGTTCAAGGCCAGCTTCATCTACATAGCTTCAGGACAGCTAGGACCACACAGAGGGACCTTCAAACAGACAAATAAACCAAAGTTTGTACAAAGATTTATCTTTACGAGTACACCGTAGCTGACTTCAGACTCACCAGAAGAGGGCGCCAGATCCCATTACAGATGGTCGTGAGCCACCATGTGGTTGCTGGGATTTGAACTCAGGACCTCTGGAAGAGCAGTTTTATCCGCTGAGCCATCTCTCCAGCCCCTACAAGTGGATTCTTTTATTTAGACAAAGGGAAGCTGCATGGGTCAGAATCCTCTTTATTCCTGGTCACCTTTGCTTCACCAGTCTCAGCGCTCAGCCTCCATTTCCTCGTAGTCTTCCCTGTCCCTTTTCTGGCCTTGACAATGCCACCCCCGCCCCAGCCCTTTAAGGCTGGCTCTAACCTTCCTCTAGCTCTTTGTGTAGCAATATATTTTCTTTATTTTTTCCCTGCATCTGTCAGCTTTCCCAGAGCAGAGCAAGGCCGTTTGCATCTGCAGCAGTGTTCTTCCACACCTGTTTCTTTCGATCTCCCTTGATTCTCTGTGGTGAGAGTGAAAGTAAGGCTGAAGCAGTGTAGTCTGTACACAGGAAACCCTCATCTGTTCCCGTTCTACATCCCAAGTCATAGACTTAAAGACCTATTAAGTTTCTTAGTGGCTCTGTGGTTAAGAGCACTGACTGCTCTTCCAGAGTTCAATTCCCAGCACCCACATGGTGGCTCACAACCATCTGTAATGGGATCCGATGCCTCCTCCTCATGAAGAGAGCCATAGTGTTCTATATACATGAGCTCACAGCCGTCTGTCATGGGATCCGATGCCTCCTCCTCATGAAGAGAGCAATAGTGTTCTCATAAATAAATATTTTTAAAATGTTAATTCGTAAGCGGGAAGCCTAGGTTGGGCAGATCGTCATCCACTCTAACCCTAATTCCTCACCCACTTGGTCCTTCATCTTCTGTTTGAGCCTCACCCTGGCTGCTCTGCTCCCTGTGTAAATCCTGGTAAATCCCTCGGCGACCTGCTCATCACGACTTCTCCGGGACCCTCTGCCTCATGGCCACATCTTGGTCCACGTGGCCTCTCCAACCTCTTCTCCTTAGGGTCCTTGTCCTTCCCTCTCCCTGGGACCCCTGGCTGGGATTGGAATTTCTGCCTTCCCATCTCCCCTGCCCAGTCATGGACTGATCAGCTCTTTACTATCCAATCAAAGATAGTGGGGGAGCGATCTGTAACAGCATCGATCCCGGAGATGTTCAGTGTCGTGACAATGCTGGCGTCTGCACTGTAACAGCTTTTCTGTATTGCAAGGTACTTGATCACATTGTAAACCCAAGACTGTGTTATTTACTGGGGGAAAAAAATCCGATTTCTAGTTGTGGTGTGACTCAGACCTTAGCACACACCTTTAATCCCTCTGGCCGGAATACAGACAGGCCCTTAGCACGCACCTTTTATCCCAAACAATGAAGGTAAAGTTTGTTTGTAGAAGGAAGCACCCGTGTTTGAAAGTGGTGTTTTTTTTTTCTTCTCCCCCCGCCCCCCCCCCCCCCCAGCCTGGTCTCCAGAGTGAGTTCCAGGACAGCTAGGGCTACACAGAGAAACCCTGTCTCAAAAAAACAAAAACAAAAAAAACCAACCAAACAAACAAACAAAAAAAAGAAAGTGATGTTTAATTCCATTGCAGACAGAGTGAGGAACCTGAGAGATCTGACAGAATAAGATATGCCCAACTCTCACGAGAAGAGAGAGGTAAGGGAAGCTGCTTAAGAGAAAAGTGCAGAGAAAGAAAAAAAAAAAAAGGAGGAGGCCGTTTTCCTGGAAGAGTTTTCCAGAGACAGGTCATGGAGAGAGAACAAGCTAGACACAGGTGAAGACAGAACGAGCCAGAGAATGAAAAGGAGCCAGAAGATTAGAACAGATTGCTAGAGTTAGTTCGAGGCCAAGCAGAGCAAAAAGTCAGATGTGGAGAGAAGCCGATTGACTCAGTCAGCTTGGAGAGGAGTCTGAGCCAAAGCAGCTGAGGTGAACCAGCCAGCCAGAGCTCAGGTCGAAGAAGGAAGGGGGAGCCTATTCAGCAGCAGGTCTCAGAGACTGACATGCCCCAGGCCTAGATAAGATTATATGCAAGCTAAAAGCTTCCAGGACGAGGCCTAGGTTAGCAGACAGTTAGAAAGCTTCCAAGACAACAATTACTACAGGAGAATAAAAATTACTTTAGTATCTCTGGGCACAGAAGTCAGCATCTGGATATACCGTGCGCAAGACCAAGCCCCCAACAAAGGAGCCTGTGTTAGTGATTGTACATTATGGTGGCAAAAGCAGCTGTCAGGGTAGCCTGAGGGAGCAAGGATCTATCTTGGCTCACAGTCTTAGAGATGTGAGCAGAGATGTGTAGAATCAGAGCAGCTCATATCGTGATGGCCAGGGACCAGACAAAGGGAAGCATAGGAGGGACCCAGGGCAAGATATAGCCCACCCCGAGTAGGCCCCATCTCCCAACTGTGTCATACTATGACTCCATCTTTTGGTCAGAGATGACCTGTTAGTTTGGTTAGAATCCTTGTGATCTAATCATATCTAGAAATGTCTTTAGATGACACCTCCAGGAATAATCTCTTAGCTTTTTCTCAAGACAGTCAAGTGACAATTAAAATCAGCCACCTCCGAGCTGGAGAGATGGCTTAGTGGTTAAAAGCCCTTTATTGCTTTTTCCAGAGGACCCAGGTTCAGTTTCCACATGACCTACAACTGTCTGTAACCTTAGTTCTAGTGAGAGGCCAAATCTTGTAAGTTCAGACTCCATTTTGGAGATCCTGACCTAAGTTTGAACTCAGGTAAACTAACAGGCTGGTACCTAGCATTAGTTTCCAAGTTGCCCCCCAACAAAACCCGAGCCTACTCCAGTCTCTAGGCTAATCCCCAACAAGACCAGAGTTTCCAGGTTACACCCTCAGCAAGACAAGCCTTTCCAGGTTATTCCCCCAACAGACCTGCACCCCAGGTTACAAGCCCACCCCCTGCCTGGTGACCACCAATGCAGAGGGGAGCAGACGTTAAGTTTATGATAGGACGCCCAGCACCAGCCAGTTATGTTAAAGGCCACAGGAGCTTTCCAATCAGATGCTTGCACACGTACTCCCTGCTTGCTATGTACTATAAAGCCTTGCCCTGATAGACATTTGGGGCTCCCTCAGCATCCTGCATGATGGTGGTACATTGGGGGGAGGGGCAAGCTAACTTGAATAGAATAAAGACCCTGCTGTGAGTTACATCAGATTGGCTCCTGCTTTTTTTTTTTTTTTGGGGGGGGGGGAGGGATCACTAAGACCTTCCCTGGCACTACACTAGGGGGCCCAGCACCCTCTTCTCACTTCGGCGATCACCAGGCATGGTGCACAGACATGTCTGAAGCTGAAGCACCTATACTCATACAATTAAAAAAAAAAATAAAAATAACAAAATTAATGATTATAAGTCCCTCTGGGTGTGTTGAGGATCCTGTAGCCCAGTGGTTATCAACCTTGGGGGTGGGTCAAACAATCCTTTCACTGAGGCTACATATCAGATATCAGATACCCTGCATATCAAATATTTATATTATTATTATTATTATTATATGTTACATTACATCAGATTCATAACAGTAGCAAAATTACAGTTATGAAGTAGCAACAAGATAATTCTATGGTTGGGGCTCACTACACACAAGGAACTGTATTAAAGGGTTGCAGCATTAGGAAGGCAGACATCCGTGGCTGTAGCTGTTTTTGTGGGTCTTGCTGTGTGTAACCCTGCTGCTCTGGAGCTTGTCATGTGGCCCTGGCTGATCCCTAAGCTTACACTTGTCTTCTTGCCTTGACCTCTTGAGCCCTGGCACGAATTGCATCTCTGTTTCCTCTTGGTGAGATGTCTAGGCTTTCATTCCTCTTTCGAAACAGCCCTTCTGTTATGGCTATGTCTTCAAAATTTCCATCTACATATTTTTAACACTTAGAAAATTCCAAGAACCTGGACAGAGCGGCTGGGCTCTGAGCCCTGTGCTTCCTGCCAAGTCTGCCAATGGAATGCAGAGGGTGGTAACAGTGACTGCACCATCTGTCTCCAGCCTTGTCTCCCCCTGACCTGTTCGCATTTCACAAACGTGACTAAGTCCCTTGTGCGTCATCCTTTTTGCCCACACCCTCTCTGCTTTAAACAGTTACAACAGCAGAATCGCACCCGAGAGCTGAGACTTACCTGAGAGCTACTTGGTCCTTATGGCTGACCGCCTCTCAGTAGTCCCTCAGGAGTGGTCTCTCACAGGGGCAGTTCAACCCCCAATGCAGGGTGGCTTAGTCGTGATCTGGCACACAGAAATCCAGAAGGTTCCTGGGGAGCCTTTGGTAGCTAGCCTGATGACAACTTGTAAGTGCTGATTCTGACATCAGAGAAAGAGTCATTATCAGTAACCAGGTCAGACAAACACATGGGCAAGAGGGAAGGCCAGTAGGACAAAAGGCGAGGTAAAGTCCTACCGAAATAAACCTTTTATCTGAGCGGCTCACAATCAGGGGAGGGCTTTCCCACACCAGTCAGATCAACTTCTTCAAGATACGTCTTCATGTGAGGCTCTCTATTCAGGTGAGTCTAATCTGTGACGGGTTGACATTAAAACTAACCATAATATTTTTATTTTATAAATTCAGAGTTAACATCTCTAATAATATGCATCTAAACTCAACATTGGTGGATTTATATAGGGAGGAGAAAGTAATTAGATTAAATTTTGTATAAGAATCGAATTTTGGTGCTGGAGAGATGGCTCAGAAGTTAAGAGCACTGGCTGCTGCTCTTCCAGAGGTCCTGAGTTCAATTCCCAGCACCCACATGGTGGCTCACAACCGTCTATAATGAGATCTCTTGCTCTCTTCTGGCCTGCAAGCATACATGTAGGCAGAACATTGTATACATAATAAATACATAAGTCTTCTTGTTTTTCTTTTAAGAAAAGATAATCGGCCGGGCGGTGGTGGCGCAAGCCTTTAGTTCCAGCACTTGGGAGGCAGAGGCAGGCAGATTTCTGAGTTTGAGGCCAGCCTAGTCTACAGAGTGAGTTCCAGGACAGCCAGGGCTACACAGAGAAACCCTGTCTCAGAAAAAAAAAAAAAAAAGATAATCTAATTCTGTCACTTAATGGTTGGATTGTTCTATGCGTGGACTAAATTCCTTTCATCATGGGCACCGTTAGTCCTATCATTCAGGAGGCAGAGGCAGGCAGATCTCTGAGTTCGAGGCAAACTTGCTTTACAGAGCAAGTTCCAGGATAGCCAGGACTACACAGAGAAACCCTGTTGCAAAAGCAAAAGCAAAAGGAAAAGCAAAAAAAAAAAAAAAAAAAAAAAAGGAAAAGAAAAGAAAAGAAAAAAGTCTTTCATCATCTCTAAGGCCAGGAAGCTTCACTTAAATTTCCATCTGTGGTCAATAATCACAAAGTAAGGGTGTGCGAAGCGTGTTTAACTATACTCAAGGACTGCCTGTGCCCGCAGCTCAGAGGCAGTGCACGGACTAGCGCGTGTGCTGGGGTCTATCCTAATGCTGGGGGAGAAAGCGTGCCAGCTCGCCCACTGAGGTCCAGAACCTGCCTTCTCAAGACAACGTGCCGAGAAGCCGAAGCGCACAAAGTGGGAGCTGAGAGAGAAATGAAAAGCTTTGGCTTGTGCTTCAGAGAACGTGTTCATTAAGATCCCCTGCCCCCACTCCCTTTTAAAATAAAAAATAAAACAGACTCTGGGCAAGTCCTACCCGATGTTATATTCCAGGCCGGAGAAACACGGAAAGTAGAACCAAAGTTGTCTGGTGCGGGAGCAGAGAGTAGCCACAGAATAAACGTGCTACGTACGTTCCTTGTACTATAATGGCTTTGCAGGAACTTGGAAAGCAAGAGAAAGTCCAGGGGAGTTGCTCTCCATCTGGTTACTGAGTCTCTGGGCCAGGCAGAGAGTGAAGTGTCCTGATGACTGCGTAGGAGGCGGAAAGATTAGCCTCGTTATAACCTATTCTTTAAAGCAAAGCTTACAGGTCCTGGGACCACAGAGTCAGGGACAACACTTGCTAGTGAGCCAGGTGACAGCTGGGATGCATTTCTTAAGGAGCCAATGATGCTGGCGAATTGTCACGAGAAGGTTAGTAAACACAACTACAGTTAGTGCAGATAGTCTGAGAGTTAAAAGTGCACCAGGCTTCCTATTGTAAACACTTCCTCTAGGGACCATTGTTGATGTTCAGCACAACGCATGGGGTCGGCGGGGGCTGGAAACAGTTGGCTTCTGTTTGCCCAGCAGTGGGGTGCTCCCTCAACCCCCAGACCGGCCGCGGCTTGCATTGCAGGTGCTGATGCTGCGTGGCACCGAGGCTGGCTGCTCAGACACACTTCTTTCTAAATGTGTCTGCACTTCGGGTCTTAACTACCCCTCCCCACAAAGGCTGCCAACCCCAAAGAGGGGTGGTCTGTGTGTGCCAGTATTGGTTGCTTGGGAGACCAGCGGATGAAATATGGGCAAAACACAGCCCGACAGCTCCCCCGTGTGGTCCTCACGGCATTTGGCGAAAGCCTGTATTGCAGAGTTGGCCCTGCATTGTCATACTGTCACGTGGGCTGGGTGGGTATACGTGTGCGTGTGCGCGTGCGCGTGTACATGTGCATGTGCGTGTGCGTGCGTGTGTGTGTGTGTGTGTGTGTGTGTGTGTGTATTGTCTCTGACTTTGGGTCAGTGCCCTTATGTAGTGCATCAAGAGCAATTTGTTTTTACCTTGGAAGATTGGTGATGGACATTTGTTGTATCGTGTTATCCTAGGAATATTTATGTAGCCCTAGTATTTTCTGGTGTTTGGAGACAGGGGATTTGGTGTCCTGGGAAGGGCCCAAGGTGGTCACCTTGTACCACTATACTGATATCTATATAATTGCACATCTGTTATCATCTATCATCTACTTATCTACCAATAATAACAATCTATCTTTACCATCTGTTTGTCATCTGTCTGTCTATCTATCTATCTATCTATCTATCTACTTATCTATTATCTATCATCTACTTATCTACCAATAATAACCATCTATCTCTATATCTATCTGTCCGTCTACTGTCAATCAATCAATCAATCAATCAATCTATCTATCTACTTATCTATCATCATGCTAGCCTCTGATTCTCTCACTTATTTGAAATCCATGGCTGTGAGTCTGAGACCTGTCCTGGGAACTTCCCTAAAAGTCATAGAAATGGATGAACAACTCCGAGGATTTTATCTGGTTTGTCAGTACCAAGGAAGGGGACACTCGGTAGTCACCTGACAACAGAGGCACGAGAGCCTAGAGACCAGTAAAATATAGAATTATACAAGGTATGGGCTCTGTCCTAGTCAGGGTTTCTATTCCTGCACAAACATCATGACCAAGAAGCAAGCTGGGGAGGAAAGGGTTTATTCAGCTTACACTTCCACATGGCTGTTGATCACAAAGGAAGTCAGGACTGGAACTCAAGCAGGTCAGGAAGCAGGAGCTGATGCAGAGGCCATGGAGGGATGTTCCTTACTGGCTTGCTTCCCCTGGCTTGCTCAGCCTGATCTCTTATAGAACCCAAGACTTCCAGCCCAGAGATGGCACCACCCACAAGGGGCCCTATCCCTTTGATCACTAATTGAGAAAATGTCCCATAGCTGGGTCTCATGGAGGCACTTCCCCAACTGAAGCTCCCTTCTCTGTGATAACTCCAGCCTGTGTCAAGTTGACACACAAAACTAGCCAGTACAGGCTCCTAAGAGATAGGTTCCCTAGAACCAGTGCCACAGGAGAGGGACTGCTGTGCATACTGTCTTAGTCAGTGTTCTATTGCTCTGAAGAGATGCCATGACCACAGCAACTCTCCTAAAGGAACACATTTAAGTGGGGCTGGCTTACAGCTCAGAGTTTAATCCATTATTGTCATGGTTGGAAGCATGGTGCATGCAGACAGGCATGAAAAATCGAGAATTCTACATCTGGATCTACAGGTAGCCACTGGGCCTGTTTGATCCCTTGAATCTCAAAGCCCACCCCCAGTGACACACTTCCTCCAACAAGGCCACTTCAGAGTCCTTTCAAATAGTGCCACTCCCTGGTGACCAAGTGTTCAAACCTATGTGCCTGTGAGGGCCATTCTTATTCAAACCACCATAACTCCCATTAGGGAGGCATAAAAAGACAGACGGGAAAGACAGGCGGAGAGCACTTGTCCACTGATGTGATGTGGACAGAAACAGGAGCTGAGTTGGGAAAACCAGTCAGTGGCCTGCATTTAGGGCTATGTGACTGGTAGTCATCGGTGAAAAGTCCCCAGTCTGTGTGTGTACAAAATCGGGAGGTAGGCTGTCCTTGTTTGCTTTCTGATGTTGTGATAAACCCCATGACCAGAAGCAATTACAGAGAGGAAAGGGCTTTATTTGACTTACAAGTGACAGTTCATCATGGAGGACAACCAAGGCAGGAACTGAAGCAGAGGGCACAGAGGAACTCTGCTTACTGGCTTACCCTGTG
>JADRCD010213519.1:32140-47140 GCA_019843815.1 Montemys delectorum
GTATCCCTGCTCTGTGTGTCCCTGTTCTGTGTCCCTGCTCTGTGTGTTCCTGCTCTGTGTCCCTCCTCTGTGTGTCCCTGCTCTGTGTGTCCTTGCTCTGTGTCCCTGCTCAGTGTGTCCCTGCCCCATGTATCCCTGCTCTGTGTGTCCCTGCCCCATGTGTCCCTGTTCTGTGTGTCCCTGTTCTGTGTGTCCCTGCTCTGTGTGTCCCTGCTCTGTGTGTCCCTGCTGTGTGTCCCTGTTCTGTGTCCCTGTTGTATGTGTCTCTGTTCTCTGTTTTTTTTTGTACACCTTTTTTACGCCTTTACTTTTCCTTTCTGACCCTTGGTTCTACGATTTGACCTCTAGTCAGGTCTGGTTTCTGGTGACATGTCATTTTCTGGTGTCACCTCATTTCGTTCATTCTGAGTGGCAGGAGAGGATGGACACACACTATGTTTCCATGCCCCGCGTGACTCTCCGACTGAGTCTCCAGGCAATCTTGGAAGGAAGTCGTGGGCAGGAAGGAGTTAACATTTACTAGATGATCTAAGCCAGGTAGAGCAGAGGAAGGGCTTTAAGCATGTTTCTTATTCATGTGGCTGAAGGGAGCTGTGCGCCTTGCTCTGATCCTGGCTTCTGAGGCTGTTGACATCTGTCTCCTGAGCCTCCTGGACTCTCAATGACATTTATATGGGGTAGAAAGAGTCCAGGGTGTGAGGTTACACCCTGAGGAGGACACTGCACCCTTTGCCCCATGGTCTCCTTTGCTCCTTTTACACTATTCCTGTCCTCTTTCTAGGTGTCTTAGGGTTTTACTGCTGTGAACTGTCACCATGACAAGGCAAGTCTTACAAGGACAACATTTAATTGGGGCTGGCTTATAGGTTCAGAGGTTCAGTCCATTGTCATCAAGGTGGGAACATGGCAGCATCCAGACAGGCATGGTGTAGGAGGAGCTGAGAGTTCTACATCTTCATCTGAAGGCTGCTGGCAGAACACTGACTTCCAGGCAGCTGGGATGAGGGTCTTAAAGACCACACCCACAGTGACACACCACCTCAACAGGGCTGTACCTCCTAATAGTACCACTCCCTGGGTCAAGCATATGCAAACCGTCACACTAGGATACTTACATACAACACAGGATTTTACCTTTTTTGAGATAGGGTCTTACTATGTATGTAGCAAGGTGTCCTGGAATTCATTATGTAGACCAGGCTGGCCTAGAACTCACAGAGATCAGCCTGTCTCTGGCTGCTGAGTGTGCTGAGTGATGGGATTAGAGGTATGTCCACCACTACCCAACATTTTCCTTTTGACCTTAATACAAAGAATAAATAGCACAGAAGGGTTTTTTTTTTTTTTTTGCATACTAAGCACTCTCTACCATTGAATGACATTTTCGGTCTTAACAGAGATATTTTGGGTATTTCCAAATACTTCTATTCAGCTTAGGTCTGACCCACTTCCCAACCAATCTTCTAATGGAAAATAATTTCCATTATTTTCCTCTGTTCTACCCTGGCAGGGTTGTCTGTCCTAAATTCTCTATGTGTTCAGACACCCTCAAACGCCCTCAGGCGCCCTCAGATGCCCTTAGATACCCTCAGACACCCTCATTTGCTCTTTCTCATTTCTCCTCCTTCCGTTCTATGTGTCCACATCTGTGAACATCTGTATTCGGCACTTTGCCTGCTTGCCTTTGCTACTGAAGCCCCCTTACCCCTGGGCACGGTGCTCTCTTCCTACAGAGAGAATCAGTCATGGCATTTATTAAGGACCCCTGTCTAGACAGCTGGATTCTGTAGGTCTTTATTTGTGGCGACCTTTTTAGTACTGGGGTTTGAAGCCAGGGCCTTGCATGTGATTAGCAGGCACAGCCATTCAGCTATACCCCAGCTCCTTGGAGACAACAATTATTTCAGATCATTCCAACACTGGTGGATCGTGTATCATACTCTGGAACAAAAACCACTCATTGAGTAGTTCAAGTAAGAAGCTAGGAATGTCTTTGTGTTGGGGGTTTAACTGGGGGTCCACTCACAGGCGCTCAGCACCTGTTCTGGCACTAAGACATGCCTCAGGCTGTTTTGTCTGTTTCCTTCCTGAGACAGGGTTTCTCTGTGAGGCCTTGGCTGCTGTCCTGGAACTCACTCTGTAGACCAGGCTGGCCTCGAACTCAGACATCCGCCTGCCTCTGCCTCCCAAGTGCTGGGATTAAAGGCATGTGCCACCACCGCCTGGGAGACTGTTTTGGTTTTTTGTTTTTAAGGAGATGCAGTTGTCCAGTTTGCCCAGACCTGTGGGGCGAAGGGCACAATGGTACTTCCCTTAGCTTTCAAAGAATCCCTGGCAGAGGCAGAGCTATTTCTGAGAATGAGGGTTATCTTACTGGGTGTAACTTATCCTTCTTTTCCCATTTAACTGCCTCCTCCCTTCCTTCCTGCACTGTTTATTGGCCCAACACTAATTACAGGGACTAATTGGAGCTCACCGAGCAGCGGCCTAATTGGTCTCCTGGGCTCTAGGCTTGAGTGCTTTGAACTTTTGAGTCTCCTAACTGACCTTTGCTTTCCAAGGCAAACCTCTGTCTGTCTGTCTGTCTGTCTGTCTGTCTGCCTGCCTGCCTGCCTGCAGCTGCTCTGGCTAGCACCACCAGGGACTTAGGGTCCAGCGCTTTATTCCTTCGTTTCTGAGATATCACTTGAAGCTAGCAGGAAGCCCTGTCTTAATTCTGGTTCACAGTAGTACCCCCCCCCCTTCCTTTGCTTCCAATAGACCTGGCTTAAGAATCTGTAGAGATGGAGAGATGGCTCGCTGGTTAAGACCGCTGGCTGCCCTTCCAGAGGACCTGAGTTCAGTTCTCAGCACTTACATGGTGTTAAACCTGAGAATCATGAAAGATCAATTCCACAATTTTTGAGCTAAATTTGAAGCAAGCTTTAATTAAATACTGGCCAGGTGGATGGGCTCTGGCCAGGACCATTCCAGGGTTTGCAGGAGATGGTAATGAGCCACATTTTGTTGAGGCTTATAAAGAAACACCCATAAGGCATTTCCCATCGGGTCCAATCAGGGGCAGGCATATATGCTCTGACTAGCTCCTGCCCACGTACCTCCCACTCACATGGGATCAAGCACATCGGTTGATCAGGCACAGCAAACAAACATAGGGCAAACAGAAACTTATTCCTTTGTGTTTTTTTGTTTTGTTTTGTTTTTTGTTTGTTTGATTGTTGTTGTTTTTCAAGACAGGGTTTCTCTGTGCAGCCCTGGCTGTCCTGGAACTCACTCTGTAGAGCAGGCTGGCCTCGAACTCAGAGATCCACCTGCTTCAGCCTCCCAAGTGCTGGGATTAAAGGCGTGCGCCACTGCTGCCTGGCATCCACCACTGTCTTAACTGCAAATAGAACCTTTAATGTGTGAGGTCTATTATTCCTGGTTTGGTCTCACAATGGCAGCTCATAGCTGCCTATAAATCTAGTTCTAAGGAGTCCGACACAATCCTCTGGTCTCCATGGTGCCAGGCAAGAGGCATGCATGTGGTGCACAGATGTACATGCAGGCAAAACATACATACATAAAACAAACTAATAAAGAAACTGTAAATATTCCCCATCTGGGATTGCCACTCAGCTCCTTCTTGCATTCATTTTAGTATTAATTCATTCGAAAGGAATGTTTGTGAAATGTCCACAGTGCTCAGGCCCTGTTTGAGGCACACGATTTTGATCTCTACCCAATCGCAACGGAGAACTGAAGTTACCTCTTGTGGTTAGGTGTTTGCTTTCAATCCATTGTTTCGGCTTTTCAACACAACGACCTTCTTTCTCCATCTGACCTTGAGGAAGGGGCTAAGGTAAAAATCAAAGAAGTTATAGCTGCCCTGTACACCTCAGCGGTCATGTCCTCAGAGGAGCTGCCTCCAGAGTCTATGCAGAGCCCATTTTACCTCTTGATTCTTGAGACTATAGATGATGGGGTTGACCATGGGGGTGAGTACTGTGTAGAGGACAGAGAAGGTCTTCCGGAGCAGGGCGGGCATGTGGTCTGTCGGGGCCACATAGACCACGATGAGAGTGCCGTAAAACACGGCAACCACACTGAGGTGGGAAGAGCAGGTGGAGAAGGCTTTCTGCCTCCCGTGGCCTGAAGGGATTCTCAGCACAGCCCTCAGGATGAAGACGTAGGACGTGACGATCAACAGGAAGGGGGCGAGCGTGAGGCAGCCCGAGATGCTCACGCCAGCCCCCCACATGACCCACACCTCGCCACAGAACAGCCCTACAACTGGAGCAAAGTCACAGAAGTAGTGATCAATCACCCTGCGGCCGGGACAGAGGGACAGAGGGGCTGCTAAGGCCAGAGTGCAGGCAGAGAAGAAGAAGCCACTGAACCAAGCACCCGTGGCTAGGCAGCCACAGCACCAGGTGCTCATGAGAACCGGGTAATGAAGGGGGTGGCAAATGGCCAAGTAACGGTCATAGGACATGGCCGAGAGCATGAGACACTCCGCTGCAGCCAGTGAGGCAAACACGTAGAACTGGGCGAGGCAGCCGACCAACGAGATGACGTCCCCACCTTCCAGGAAGCTCTGTAACAGCCGAGGCACGATGTTGGATGTATAGCCGATCTCCAGCAGGGAGAAATGGCAGAGAAAGAAGTACATGGGTGTGTGGAGGGTCCGACTGGAGGCCACAGCAAGCACAATGAGGATATTGCCGCCAACCGTTGCCACATAGATGGCTAGAAAGAGAGCAAAGGGGAGGAAGCCCAGGTGTTCCAGTTTCCCGAAGCCCACGAGGGTCAGCCAGGTGGTCTGGTTCTCACTCTCACCACTCATGGAGAGCTGAGCCCAGAAGAGAGGGAGACGGCCATTAGTGAGCAATAGTCTATTAGGGCCACACTCGATGCTTGGCTTACTGTTTACATATCTTAGCAAGTAGGGGAGGCAGGCTTTACTGACACCTGTTAGTTTAAGAGGGACCAATACCAACAGTTTGCATGTGGCTCAGGCTGGAACTAGATTTCTGGGGATTCTTTTGTCTTAGCTTCTCAAATGCTGGGATTACAGGCATCACGCCTCTATGCCTGGCAGAAAAAGGCATTTAAATGTGATAAAAGACCTCTCCTGACTAAGGAAATATTAGAATTCTGCCATTCAAAGTTAGAGACAGAACTAAGATTGAGAATAGAGACAAAAGCCAAAGAGAGAGAGAGAGACAGACAGACAGAGGTGGGAAGAGGAAATTAGTAAATCAAGTTTGATACGGGCACAATAATTTTGAAGTTAAAAACAGATGTCAGCAGGAGCACATGGCTTTTGTGTGCCTGTCCCATCCTCTCTTTTGCGCTGTTGGCTTACACCATGCAGACACACATGATCTCACGGGGGTAAAGAGACAGAGCACATGGGACACTTTTCTGTGTATCTGAACATATTTCTCATTTTACCTTCTATGTAGTAATGGCTTCTAAAGGATCCAGGAAGGGACTTGCACAGACACTTGATTTGCCAGAGAGTTGAAACAGACTAGGAAAATGGAGGAACCAGAGAACTGATCACAAACTCCTCAAGTCTGTACCCAACCCGTGGCTCAGGTTGAACAACCCTTTCCCAGGAGTCGCCTAAGACCATCAGAAAGCACAGATGGTACACTACAATCCACAGCAGTAGCAAAGTTACAGTTTGGAAGTAGCAACAAAAATAATTTTATGGTTGGGGGTTACCACAACATGAGGAACTGTGTTAAAGGATTGCAGCATCAGGAAGCCTGAGAACCACTCTTTAGATAAAAAAGTTACTAATGCCTTTACCAACTAGTGAGTGTTGGTCCTTGGTGAGATTATTATATTTTTAATGTTGCTGTTTTAAAAGTTTTTATATACGTGCCTGATTATTTTGTATGTATATATGTATGTGTGTATGTGTGTATGTATATATGTATGTATGTTTACATGTATGTATGTTTGCCTTGTGTGTGCCTAGTGCTCATTGAGGTCAGAGGGGCCATAGAATCTCCTTGGAACTGGAGTTATGGATTCTTTTTTTAAAAAAGATTTATTTATTTTCATCTGTGTGAGATGTATGCTGTCACTGTCTTCAAACACACCAGAAGAGGGCATCAGATCCCATTACAGATGGTTGTGAGCCACCATGTGGCTGCTGGGAATTGAACTCAGGACCTCTGGAAGAACAGTCAGTGCTCTTAACCACTAAGCCATCTCTCCAGCCTGGAGTTGTGGATTCTTTGAAGCCTTAAGTAGGTGTTAGGAATTGAAGCCAGGTCTACTGCAAGAGCAATAGTTGCTCTTAACCACTGAGTAACATTTACAGACACACTTGCTGTTTTGAGACTGGTCTAGCTATGTAGCTCAGGACTGCCTGGAACTTACTCCATAGTGCAAGCTAGACTTAGACTCATGGTCCTCCTGTCTCAGCCTCCCAAGGGCTAGGGTTACAAATGTGCAGCACAGTTAGTCCTGGAGAAATTCTTTATCTTTTTTTTTTTTTTTTGTTGTTTTGTTTTTCTTTTTTCTTTTTGATCTTTTGAGATACCGTATCACTTTGTAACTTTGGCTGGCCCCAAACTCACCATGTATACAGTCCGGCCTCGAAGTCACAGAGATCCACCTGCCTTTGCCTCTTGGATGCTACTATTCCTGGCCCTCCTGGTGATGTTCTTAAATACAGATTTTATAGAATAGTTGTCTCTTAAAGAATCATCAAGAGAGGGCTGGAGAGATGGCTCAGTGGCTAAGAGCATTGGCTGCTCTTCCAGAGGTCATGAGTTCAATTCCCAGCAACCATATGGTGGCTCACAACCCTCTATAGGGAAATCTGATGCCCTCTTAGGCAGGTGGATGTGTATGTATATATATACACACACAACAGAGCACTCATACCAAGAGGGTTTGTAATGCTTGCTATGAGGAACCTTACCTGATGTCACTTACTGAGACAGGAATGAAGGAGGTCAGAGAAAGCTCTGGAAAAGGGCGTATTAACTTTAGGAAAGTTACATAGAAAATGCAGGGGGTGTTTTAGACCTTGCACCTGCCCCATATTTTATCAGTAACTTCGGTAAACATGATTAATATGCAGGATTCATAAAGGTTCAGATAATATGAAATAAAGGGCAACCAATATTACAGACGACAGAATCATAACTCAAAGAAACCTTGACGTTTGAAACATGAGAAGGGAGGTGAGCAGGAGCATGTTTAAAGTGGACACATTCACCTTGGTGATGAGTTCGAACAAGTACAGGAAAGGTGAGAATGGATGTGGGAGCGTCCGTGTAAAGCAACGAGGAGTTGGGGCTGGAGATCCAGCTCAGGAGTTGAGGGCAAAAGTCTTGCAGAGGACCTGAGGTAGGCTCAGAGCACCCATGTCGGGTGGCTCACAACTGCCGGGAACTCCAGCTCCAAGGGATCCAATATTTCTGTGACCCTTAGAAATATTGGATCCCTTAGAGCTTGAGTTCCAGGCAGTTGCATGAATGCACGCACGTGCGTACACACACACACACACACACACACACACACACACACACACAGAGAGAGAGAGAGAGAGAGAGAGAGAGAGAGAGAGAGAGAGAGAGAGAGAGAGAGAGAGAGAAAGAGAGAGAGAGAGAGAGAGAGAGAGAGAGAGAGAGAGAGAGAGAGAGAGAGAGAGAGAGTTAAAAAATCTTTAAAAACAGTGGTTAGGGTTTGTTTGTTGATTGTTTTGATTTAGGATGTGAGAAAGGTTAAACATGAAGACCATATGAAGGATAATAGGTATGTAGAAATAAGCGTTCAATCAATGGAAGACCACAAAAGCTGCCCTCAGCTGATCAAGTGGCTTGTAAAAGCTGGGAATAGACTTAAGTCTACACATGCTTGGATATAGACTGAGACTTCTACCCGGGATGCCGTGATAGAAGCCTGAGCAACGACCTGTGCTGGGAACAACCACTGTTGTTTACAGAGTTAGGACACAGGGCAGAGTGGAGGGATGGAATTTCCATCTCCGGCCTCCACAAATTTGTTGACACAGATAGGCCTCATCCACTGGACCCTCATAGAAAAGCACAGGAACTGAAGGCACATGGCACACTGCCTTCTCTGTCTATTTAGGTTGGGTTAGAGCTGGGCTGCTCTGAGCTGAGAGCAGTATTGGACCAGATGAACTCTAGATATTCAGACATAGTGGTGGGGTGGGCTGACCTGTTCTTCACGCTCGGAGGAGTCCACTGCTGCTCTCCTGGTTGTCTTTACCCTGGGACCCAGTTCTTCAGCCAGCAGACAGCTCCCAGGACTGCCTGCTTCTCTGTCATGAAGCTTCCACATCACAGCCTCTCCCAGTCCCAGACGGGCTCTCAGAAGCCCGACGAGGTCCCTGTTGTGCATGCTGCTGCAGACACTGCTGCTCTATATGGAGCAGGGTGGCATCTCTCCTGAAGCTCCTTCTCAGAGCACAGGTGGAACCGGTGCCAGCTGGAGCACTTGCTTCTGTGCCTTGGTTCTAGGGGACACTAGCTCTCAAGGGACTGTCGTTTAGTGCAATAACCAGCTGCGTCTGAGCTCTGGAAGGACCAGCAAGACAGGATGGGAGGCCAGTGAGATGGCTCAGTAGGTAAGGGGGCTTGCCTCCAACCCTGACAATCTGGGTTTACTCCCCAGAATCTACATGGTATAAGGAGAGAATGGACTCCCACAAGTATTCTCTAACCTTCACACCAGTGCTGAGGTGTGAACATTTACACACACACACAGAAGTGCACATAGACAGACAGACAGATAGATGGATAGATAAATGGATAAAGAAATTCACACAGAGGCACACATACATATACACACATACACACATACAGCCAGAGGTACATACAAACACACAGACACATATGCACAGAGGCCCACACATGATAGATAGATAGATAGATAGATAGATAGATAGATAGATAGACAGATAGATGGAGAGATACACACACAGACACTTACACACGTAGGCACACATACAGACACCTATGCACACAGTAAATAAATTAAGAGCTACAATTAAAACTAGTATTTGTCAAATACTTTATGCCTCACAAAGCATACACTAACAGAGATACACACATAGACACCTACACACATAGGCACACATACAGACACACATACACACAGTAAATAAATTAAAAAGCTACAATTAAAGCCAGTATTTGTCAAATACTTTATGCCTCACAAAGCACATGTTAACTCGGTCAGTGACAAATCAGTTCTCAGAATGAGCCTTAAGAGGAACTGTGAGGTGTGCTCTGACCTGCTCCTGCACTTCTGGCATGGATTGCTCCAGGTGAGCCCACAGGGCTGTGTTAACAGTCTGCATGGATTAGGAGCCCAATCTGGTTGTCTTCTATCAGGGAAGACGGTGGAGAAAATGGCTACAGAATTCTGAAGATAACCTGTAGTGTTTAATTTGATAGGGTAACAGAAAAATAAACCAAGTCAGGTTTCTTCAAAATCACGGAGTCAACAACATGTGGCTGAATGAGATTTGTGAATTGGAAACCCAACTTCCTGTAGGACCGAGTCCCTGCCATGTGAGGAAGATCGGTATGAGGAGGAGGAGCCCTGCAGTGGGAGCTAGGCTTCCTAATAACAGATGGGGCTCTTTCTTCATGGAAGAAAGTATCTCACATTGGCAGAGGGCAGAATACAGAGCTCTGAGTGAGAAAAAGGTGACGAAAAGCAGGTTACAGCATATTTTCTCTAAGAATACACTACAGAGATGGAGGTCTTGGCTTCTGTGAGCAGCTCGAGGGAGACACAGGGTAGGGCATTTTCTGCATAGGAAGGATCACCAGTGCTTATTAACTTATAGTTTATGATAATAGTGATATGTGTATGTTTTCAGTACAGGCACAATTAGTATGTATACAATGTGAATTCTGATGTCTCACTTATTATCTTATTGTGAGCATTTTTAAATTCCAATTTCATTAAGTAGATGTGGCACAATTTGCATAGTTTTCCTTTAAAGCTGTTAAGTCGAAGAGATTAAGCCATATTACCATATTTTAATCTTCTATGAAATGAGAAGGGAACATGTTCCTGATATCTATTTCTATTCAGTAGATGGCAATATATTTTGGAATATCATATTTATTCATAAAATTAATATTTTTGAGTTCCATTACAGGCTAGTCATCACTGAATATTCAAGATATAAGACTGACCTGCAGATTCACTCTGGCACACCATGCACCTGTATAACATAATCTGCCCCCAAAGAGCTACAGAGGTCACCAAGATTACAGAAAAAGTAGGTGACTTCAGAAGAGCATGTGAAGTATGAGCTAGAATTTGAAGGTAATAAAGGCTTTAAAAAGTTAAAAAGGGGGGCTGGAGAGATGACTCAGCAATTAAGAGCACTGACTGCTCTCACAGAGGTCTTGAGCTCAATTCCCAGCAACCACATGGTGGCTCACAACCATCTGTGAAGCCCTCTTCTGGTGTGTCTGAAGACAGCGGCAGTGTACTCATTTATATAAAATCAATAAGTCTTTTAAAAAAAAGTTACAAAGGACAATTCCACCTGTCAGAAAGTGATGGGTCTTGAAGCAACCCTCCTGATATGAATGATTACAAAGTACACAGAAGCCATGAGACATCTGCTCTCAGTTGTGGAGCAGCATGGCAGAGGGTTACAATGTCTCCAAGGAGAAGGGAGTAACCAGGCAAGCGCCATCATCAAGTCCAGTGTCTGCCTGGAATGCTTTCTAGTCCTGGGAGGAAGAAGCCTGGCCACACTGAGGAGGCACAGATCGGGAATTTGGGAAGGGGCGGGGCTGTTTGAACCTGTAGGGTAGAAGAGGAGGTAAACACACAGAGAGATCTAGAAACCTGTTTGAGGGAACTCGTGAAACACTGGATGTTGCTAGGAGCTATAACTGGCTTACAGTTTAGAGGTTTAGTCCATTGTCATCATGACGGGAAGCACGGCAGCATGCAGGCAGGCACGGCACTGAGACTTCTATATACAAAGGCAGGGGAAGAGAGGGTAACACTGGGCTTGGCTTGAGCATCTGAAACCTCAAAGTCCACCCCCAGTGCACACTTCCTCCAAGGCCACACCCACTCCAACAAGGCCACACCTCCTGATAGTGCCAACCCCCTATGGGCCTATGGAGGCCATTTCATTCTGACCACCACACTTAATGCAAACCCAGGCCAATGCTTCCTATAGTGAAATGCTCTATCCCTGAGTTACAACCTCTGTACTCTTAAGTCGGTGCTCTTAACCGTTGAGCCATCTCTCCAGCCCATGAGACATTTTTAAAAAATGAAATAAAGAGGGCTGGAGAGATGGCTCAGCATTAAGAGCACTGACTGCTCTTCTAAAGGTCCTGAGTTCAATTCCCAGCACCCACATGGTGGCTCACAACCATCTGTAATGGGATCTGATGCCCTCTTCTGGTATGTTTGAAGACAGTGACAGTGTACTCATATACATAAAACAAACAAACAAACAAATATTAAATTTAAAAAATGCACTGTGAGTGTTTTGCCTACGTGAATATCTGCATGGGCTGCAGATACCAAAGAGGTATCAGATCTGCCAGGTCTAGAGTTACAGACAGGGTGGAGCAGGGAATTGAACCCAGGCCCACCGGAAGAGCAGCCAATGCTCTTAACTGTGGAGTCATCTCTCCAGCCCTTGGAAGGCTCCTTTCTAACTAGAAGCCTCTCTATTCCTAGAGGTAACCACTGTTCTCACTTTTATGCTTAGTGTCTGCATTTTGGTCCCTTATTTGTTTGGGAAATATTTATAGCTCATATTTTGATAACTTAATCTGTGGATCTTTCAAGGACTTTCATGGAGGATTTTAATTTTTCTCTTTGTGGTTCAAGGCTTCCTGCCTGCTAGACAAATTCTCCATCACACAGCTGCATCCCCAGCCCGGGGAGGAAACTTTAGATAAAGCTTCTCCTACATTCTGCTTTCCCAGCTTGGAACTTCCTTGACTGAATGCAGCAGTGAAAATGTGAGCTGGAGATGTGAGCAAGGACAAGACAATGGTCATATATTCTCGCTGGAAAATGGACTTAATGCACAAGTTCATCCAACGGCAAGTTTTTTTTTTTTTTTTTGATATTTTTCCCCCTGTGGAAGCCAAATGAACAGAAAGCACTTATCTATCATCTTTAGTAACAATCTGACTATGTACAAGAAATCCCCAAACACTGAAATTTGTAATGAAGTATGAAATATACAGTATTTTATACATGGCTGAGGTGGCTGTGTAGAATGTTTATTTGCAAAGAAGTTCTTGTTCTCTGTATTACCTTATAAATGACTGGAAACAGAAAATGGAAACATAGTGATAATAATAATAATAATAATAATAATAATAAAGTGGCTAATGGTGCTCGAGAGATGGCTCAGAGGTTAAGAGCACTGGCTACTCTTCCAGAGGACCTGAGCCTGATTTCCAGCACCCACATGGTGGATCACAACCATCTGTAGTTTTAGTTCAAAGGGATCAGATGCTGTCTTCTGGCCCCCATAGGAATCCGGCACACACACGATGCACAGACATACATGCAGGCAAAACATCATACACACAAGAAAAGTGGCACATGTTTAAGTAAGATTCAATTTATTAAAAACACCAAATCTATGTGAAAAGTACTATGAAATATCACTAAGGGACATAAAATATGAACAAAGGGAAATGTATATGTTTTGAGATTAAATATTTGATGTCAAGATGCACTGGCTGATTTTGTGTGTCAACTTGACACAAGCTGGAGTTATCACAGAGAAAGGAGCCTCCCTTGAGGAAGTGCCTCCATGAGATCCAGCTGTAAGGCATTTTCTCAATTAGTGATAACGTGGGGAGGGCCCATTGTGGGTGATGCCATCCCTGGGCTGGTAGTTCTGGGTTCTATAAGAAAGCAAGCTGAGCAAGCCAGGGGAAGCAAGCTAGTAAGTAACATCCCTCCATGGCCTCTGCGTCAGCTCCTGCCTCCAAGATCCTGCCCTGCGTGAGTTCCTGTCCTGACTTCCTTTGGTGATGAACAGCAATGTGGAAGTGTAAGCTGAATAAACCCTTTCCTTCCCAACTTGCTTCTTGGTCATGATGGTTTGTGCAGGAATAGAAACCCTGACTAAGACACAGGATATAAAGTTTTCATATAAAGTCCAAGATTTTGTCTCATCCTCTGCCTGGTATAGCTTCCCTGACTTAGAAAATGAAATGGAACAAAATGGGGATATTAGTGTAAGAAGCAATGGTAATTTTACTGTGGCCTTCAGGAGTTCACTCCAAATGGCAACCCCGGTCTCTCATCCAGTACCACCTTCTTTCAGACTACAGTGTCAGATGGTAAAGTGTGCTGAAGCAGAAGGTGGACTCAATTTCCATAAGTACCCAGAAGGCGATGTCTGGTTTTAGAAACACTAACTTTTCCTGGTAGAATGAACAGATATTTCTGGGATATCTTTGAAATCCAGGAAAGTGTATGGTAAACACCTTTTCACCATTTGATTTGGATCTCAGCCTCTATGTGAGGGATCCTCAGTAACTACCCACTCCACCGCCACGTCCCCCATCCCTGAAAGGAGAATCGGACAGGAAGCTTCCGCATTAGCCACACTTCCGTCTTTCCACTTCTTCCTCTTTCAAAGCCGTGGTTATTGTCTGTTGTTCCATCTCTAGGAACTGACATCTTCCCATTAGCCCTCACTCTTACAAACAAATGGTTCTTCTTGCCTGGGGCACACTTGATTTCTTTTCTGGCTTAGCTGTAGTTCCTGGACCTTATACTGCTTTTTTTTGCTTATAGGGAAGGGCAGAGATACAATCATATTACGGGCAAGTGGATGTGCCTGGAAGTGTGGAAAGCGCTTGTGGTCTGAGACTGTGGACCTCCACTTCCCTTCACCACTGACTCCATAGCCCAGGGCCAGAGACAGTTTATACAGATTCTGCTATTGGGAAGACTCCATCAGACCTAACTTTTCTTATGTGTTCCTCTCCTGCATGGTTCATGATCATCCTTCCATCCCTACTTAGTCTCCATGTGACTTGCTCAGTGTGACAGAATTTCCATTCTTGTCCCATACCCTCCCGATCCTTCTGGGTAGAATACAAGAGACCCCAGAGGCAGACGTTTGCTGTGTTTCTGAGCACCTGCCTCCTTCCATTCAGGAGTCTCTCTTCATCCATCTTGGTTTTCCTATCCCCCACACGAGTTTCAGTCTTGCTGTGTTTGTTATACACGGGCTACTCCGAGCAGAGGGGTGTAATTAAACAGAGAAGAGCGTCGTCGTCTCTGAAGACTTACCGGTGCTGACAACTGGAAGACCTCCAATTCTTAAGTCTGAGGTGGCCTGGTTAGGATGGAGACCTTGGGAAACATCAAAGATCAGGTTTATAAAATGAGCACAGGCAAGAAGGAGGTCGTAGCGCCCCATGACAGCAAATTACAGGAATCATTTGGAACTAGTACCCGGCCCTGACTTGCTTGGGGGAGATGATGTATAGCTTACCCAGGACCCTTTTCCTGTCTGTGGCCAACCCAAGAACAAAGTCACTATGAAATTAGCCTTGGATTGACACAGTGTCTTAGTGACCCCAAGAAGCTTCTAGTTACCCGTGGCGGTGGTGACCGGGGGCAAGGAGCTTGGCAGTTCCTTATAGGATGGCTAGATATTTTCACATAAAACTTTTCACATTTCCTATCTCCCTCCATAGGAAGTTTTGACATCCAAGTTGTATTTGATTCTCCATGCTAAATGTTCCAACCCTTTTCCCGAGGCCCTCAGCTGTGAGCCACCATATCAAGGGGCTTTCCTGGACTTTGTCCTATGGCTAGCTTGGCCAGACAAATGCCACCTTTGATCCTAGGACATGATACATCCCCTTTCCACGCTCTGTATGTGTTTAGGGGTAAGCATGGGGTTGGCTGTGGCTGACTGTGTTTTCCAGTCACCTCATTTGTATTGTTTCTGAAGCCTCTTTTGTTCCTAAAGTAGGTTAGGGA
>JADRCD010213520.1:0-11839 GCA_019843815.1 Montemys delectorum
GGAACCTGGGTAGTAGGAAAGCCTGGAAGAGGATGTCCTTAGGTTCTGCCTACACTCCCATAAAGCAGTTGGCACAGTTTAATCAAGAATAGGCTGAAAACACTATGTTCATTATTTAGATCCCTCTGAACGAGTGGGTTTTAATGCCACCCTTTTCCAGACTCTTTGAGACTATTAGAAAAGACTTTAGGAAGGATCCCTAAACACATAGGGAGGTTATAACTTTCAGAGCTTAGTCTAGTCTAGTTACCTTTCTATGGCTCTGAACAAATACCCAAGAGAAAACTAAAAGGAAGACTGACTGCTTCCGCCTGTTTGAGGATTTACTCTATCACGGCAGACAGGGAGAGAGGCAAGGCAGCCCAGTTCCCGTGGTGAGCCATGAAGCAGAGAAGTGGACCTCACAGACTTGTGGGTTCCTCCACATAGAGTCTACTTTTCTTGATGTCCATGTTATTTTCTGGCCACTGCTGCAAACTTGTATGGAATTCCTGTGCTTGTTAGTATATTTTGGGGGTGGGGGGTCGGGGGGAAGAGTCTGAGCAAGAGACTGCTGGTGTCAGAATAATTTTTAGAAGTTAAAAAATAACGCTCACTGGGCTTGGTAACCTAAGCCTCTAATCCTACCATTTGTGGATAGAGGTAAAAGGATTAAGAGTTCAAAGCCAGCATGGGCTACTTGAGACTGTCTCAACAACAAAAACGTTTTATGTATGTATATAGTGAACACTTGTCAGATTTATTTATCTAGAGATTGACTCACTTTTTTGTAATCCCAGTACAACAGGAGGCTGAGGCAAGAGGATCTTGATTTGGAGGCCAGCCTGGGCTACATAGTAAGACTTGTCAAAAAATAAACCCGGTAATTAATAAGCAGGTAATGAAGCGAATGCAAAGCTGTGTCTAACTTTAGCGACTGGGGGCCTAACTGTTAGTAAATAATTAAAAGAAAATTATGTGTATTTTGAAAGACAGTCTTAAACTGGAGTTAATAGTGTCTTATGTGACCTTAAAAGAATATCAGTGTCCTTTAGTCATATTCATTTTGGATAATCAAGAAGAAATTTACTTTGCTAAAATACTAGTTCATCAAAATATGAAAAAAATGGGCTACAGGTACAGAATACATTTAATTATGTATTTAGATTGTTTTACTCTGCAGCTCAGACTAGCCTTTGACCTACTGATTAGCCTCTCTAGTTGCTAGAATTACAGGGTACACCATGCATTCTGCTCCAGTGTACTGTGGCATCATGTATAAGTACTATCTCTGTGAACAGGCTCGCTGGGCTTTTAAAGCCCAGAGTTTCCATTTTAGCTGATCATGGAGGGACTTCCTACAGCTGTCACCCACTGAGCAGACAGGCTGGAGATCTCCAAGTGGCTGTTCAGGGCCTCCCTTTGCCACACAGAGCTGCCACTGATTCCAGAGACTGCTTTGCTTCAGTCCGCATGACCGTTTTACCCATGATTCTTACTCCGCAGAACATGTGGATTCATTCCTGTGTGTGGTGAGAGGACCTCAAGAGACTGGATGCTGATTCTTTCCAATAGTAAGATGTCCTCATTAGTAAATTCACTACATAACCCACACAACATGGTTTCACGGGTCAACAAAGGTAATTGTGTCCCTACCTCTGACCCTCTTTAGAAATGGCTGACTATGCTTGTGCTTCATTTTAAGAGCCCTTAAGAATACATTCCACATTCAAAAGCTTCCAGGGAGAGATCAGGTGGTTACTGATTCACTCCAAGCCACAGAACGCCCCAGAACATACATATATTGTTGTTATGGTAAACCTGAGAGGGTGTGGCTTAGGTTTCCCATCTATCTCTTTTTTTCTGGAGTTTATGATATTACAAGTAAGAAAGGTTTTCCATTTTCTTTGTGTTGGGAGAGCAGTGAGTGTTGAACATTTGTGCTCTACCTGTGGGCTATATCCACAGTCTTTTTAATTTTTAATTTAATTTGGCTTTTGCTTTATTAACCTGGTATTGCCCATAAACTCACAACTCCTTCTGCCTCGCCCACTCCAGTAAGTGGAGTGTCTATCTCAGTTAGGTCTACAGTATCAGGGTTAAAAGCCTGATCATGGACAAGAGGTGGTATGACTTCAAAGGGAGTTTGTGCCTCCTGGGCATCTCCTAACTCAGATATGTTCCAGATTGGTCTCTGCTAAGTCTGGAGAAATCTACATGCTTTTTTTATTCAAGCATAAAGGTGCCCTAAGAAATATTTCCTTATAGCTAAAATTGAGATTTAACATTGTTTCCTGGCCTCCACAGTGTTTCAATGATCCTAATTGATTTCCTAGTTGTTATTAGCTTGAAATTTTTACAAGGGAAGCTGCCTTAGCAGACAGGGAGTCCCTAGAATTAGCAATAAAGGTCAGGCATTATTGCCTACCGATTCCTACAAAGAAGCTGCCTTAGCAGACAGGGTGTCTCCAGAGTTAGAGATAGTAGTCAAACACTATTGCTATCTGTAAACATAGTTAGAACTCTAAGAGCAGTACCACACAAGGCAGAATTGCTTTACAAACTAGAGAGTAGTTGAAAAGCTTCCTGAACTAATGTTTGTGTTACAAGCCAAACCATTCTCAGGAGCTGCTAGAATGGGACCTCCTGGTGCTTAGCTGCCTCTGACCACAAGAGGGTTTGCTTAGGGCTGCCAAGATAGCCCAGGGGGGAAGAGTACTTCCGAAGGAATCATTTATACCTGGCTGTTTGACCTACTGTCTTTAAATGGGACTGCTACCTGCCTATGTGATCTCTGACATTTGCCCTGTTTCTGTATACTATATAAGCCTGATTCTTATTTTGTGAAAATACATTCAGATAACACACTTCTTGTGTCGTGTCTGTCTGTCACTGCTGAATCCCTTGCCCATCTGGCCAGAGCTCTCATCACCCTGTGAAACAAGGGCTCCCCTCAAGAAACCCTGGACTGTGGCAGCCTTCTACATCTGTCTACATTATAGTCCTGTACTACCAGCCCTGGATAAAAAGGTATATATTCACCAATAATTGAGCTCCGTTTTTGCTCAAGCCCTGGACATACAATAGTAAAGGTGTTAAAAGGGCCTTTCCCTCACACAGCTGTTACTTGTGATTTGGGGAAGGGGTGTGCCTGCAGTAGACATCTACAAAGCTGATTCATTGATTAGAATTTAAGTGATTATTGAGCATGTTCCTGGTCTGGAGCCAAATTATCTTGGGCTGTCTTCAGCCTTCCAATAGCCATTCATTGCTCACCACTGTGTTTGACCTGATATCCTTGAGATTCTTAGGTAAGATCCTTTTTGGAATGTATAGACTTTTAGCTTCTCCCACTTCAAAAGCTAAGCATGTCCTTTGATAACACTAGAGATGCCGCCTCTTTGTTGTGCTTGCCAACAAGATGTTTCCATCAAGGTACTTTAAAAGTAACTCCCAACTGTCTTTGTTCTGTTACCATATTGGAACATGATGTTTGGGTATCTGACCCAGGATCACTCACATTTGGCTCTACAATGGACTCTCCCTTTAAGCTGAGAGCTGTGTATCTGCATCAACAGAGCATACAACCCAGCTGTGGAGATAAACATGACAAAGTGTGAGTCACAGTTACAGGTGCCAGACGTCTGTGCTCTGCTATAGTAAGTGCAAGTCACAGTGACAGAGGTTGAGGACTTCCTTTTTCAGAAGTTAGGATGCCAGTCATCTGCAACACCTGCTTTTTAAGTTTTGCCACGTGAATGCTCCCCCTTTCTTCCCAGTACCTCCTCACACAGACCCTCCCCCATTAATCCCCTTCTCCTTTGAGAAGACTCCCATGCACCCATCCCTGTATATCAAGTCACTGCAAGACTAGGCATATCCATGCCCTCCCCCACTGAAGCCAGGCAAGGAAGTCCATTTAGAGGAATGGGATCCATAGGCAGGCAGGCAGGTAGGCAACAGATTCAGGGAGAGCCCTCAGTCCTATAGTTGGGGACCAAGCTGCTCTTTTCCTACATGTGTACAGGGGCCTAGGTCCAGCATTTTGGTTAGTGATTCAATCTCTGGGAGCCCCCCCAAGGATCCAGGTTAGTTGAATCTGTTGGTCTGTGGAGTCCCTGATCTCTTTGGGTCCCTCAGTCCTTCCCCTTACTCTTCCATAAGACTCCCCAAGCTCCATCTACTGTTTGGCTGCAGGTCTCTACCTGTCTTCCCATTGGCTGGTGGGTGGAGCCTCTCAGAAGACAGTTATGCTAGGTTCCTATCTGTAAGCATAACAGAGTATCATAAATGGTGTCAGGGATTGGTTCTTGCCCATAGGATGGGTCTCAATTTGGGGCAGTCATGGGTTGGCCATTCTTCCTGTCTCTGCTCCATCTCTGTCCCTGCATGTCTTGTAGTCAAGACACATTTTGGATCAAAGGGTTTGTGGGTGGGTTGCTGTACTTATCCCTCCACTGTGAGGTCTGCCCAGCTATGGGAAGTGGTCACTTCCACATCCATATCACCCACAGCTAGGAGTCTCATCTTAGAGTGGGCCCCATAGTTTCCCCTAGCATATATCCAAAAGATGTTCCATCATTCCACAAGGACACTTGCTCAACTATGTTCATAGCAGCTTTATTCATCCAAAAGCTGAAAACAACCCAGATGTGTCTGAACTGAAGAATGAATACAGAAAATGTGGTTCATTTACAAAATGGAATACTATTCAGACATTAAAAGCAAGGGCATCACTGGACAGTGGTGAGTAGTGGCATACCCCTTTTAATCCCAGCACTTGGGAGGCAGAGGCAGGTGAATTTCTGAGTTCGAGCCAGAGTGGTCTACAGAATGAGTTCCAGGACAGCCAAAGGCTAATATAGCTATACAGAGAAACCCTGTCTCAAATAAAACAAAACAAAGCAAAACAAAACAAAACACAAACAAGCAAAGAACAAGGACATCATGAATTTGCAGGCAAATGAATGGAACTCGAAAATATCCTGAATGGGGTAACCCTGACCCAAAAGGGCATGCATAGTATGTACTCTTTTTATAAGTGCATATTAGCTATAAAGTACAGGATAGGCATGCTACAAATTTACAGACCCAAAGAAGCCAAATAACAAGGAAGACCCAAGGGAGGATGGGATCTTCTCAGAATTGAATCTTTCTCAGAAGAGGAAACAAAACAGATATTGGAGATTGATGGAAGGAGGGGATTGGGTGGGAGAAGGGATGGAGAGGGAAGCGGGATGGGATGGGATTGGGGAATCAGATGTAGGAAGAGCAGAGAAGAGAAGGGAAATTGAAATTAGGTGGGTGGGCCAATCTCTAGGCTAAGTGCCAGAGACTTGGGATGGGTGAGGCCCCAGGGAGTCTATAATTGGAGGGTAGAAGAAAAGATCATTTAGTAGAAATATATAGTGTATAAGCTTTTACTTAAAGGGCATGGAAAATTTTCTCTGAAACCAAGAATGTAGGCCGGCTAGTTTCAGAAACCAGTCCCTCCACAAAGGCAGGATGTGGGACATCTAGGTAGGTGGTTCTAAGGAGCGGTCAATCACAAAGTGAATGACAATGACAATGATAAAGCTACATTCTTGAGAATAATGAGTATGCAGGATGTTTTCCTCATGACCGTGACTCCTGACTAAATCATGGGTTGGGTCCTTCTGAAATTTTCCACTGTTTTTATGTTTCCTTGGTTACCCTCTCACTCCCCTTGTTTGTGTTTTTTTTTTTTTTCCTTTAAATACCCCACACTTCTTGTGCTCTGGGTCGAGCTCAGGTTACGAGCTCATCCCCAATATACTGGTTTCCCCTGAATAAATTCCATGCTGTTGCATCAAGATCAGTCTCTTGTGAGTATTTGGGTGGCCGTGTTCTCCTGGAACTTGAGAGAGGGTCTCCCCTTGCGGAGGTCTTTCATAATCATACGTTTAAGACTTTTAGTAAGTACTAATGGAGTATGCAACCATTTAATGAAATTAACTGATTTTTAAAATTTATTCTTCGATAGTTTTGTATACATTTATATAAATAAAATGTACTTTCATCATATCCAGCCCATTATTCTCTTCTATTCCCCCACCAAACCCATTTTCCCCAACAAGTCCCCTACTTCTATGTCTTTTTCTCCATGTAATACACTGTATTAGCTTACTTGTCTTTTTCTATATTAAGTAACTGTTGCTTGTATGAGCATGGTTGGGGTTATTTACTAGAGAATGGAACCTTACTAGTGGCTACACTACTGAAGAATATGGCCCCTCCCCCAGCAATAATTAACTACCTTTGGCTCCTCAGGGAAGGGTGGGGTCTTATGGACCCCCTCCCCCATTCCTCATAGAATGTTGATGAGCCCAGTTTTGTGAGGATCTTGTGCAGATAGCACCCAGGTTAATGGGTGTGGCAACCCATTTCCAGTAGACAGCATTTCAAAGAACTTCCTATCTGGTTCTTAAGTTCTTTCCCTGCTTTGGTGATGTCCTGAGAGCCTCGGGAAGGAAAGGGTGCTGGTGACTTAGATGTCCTGTCTACAGCTGAGCACTACTGGACAAGCCTATCAGTATTATGGATGAAAATGATAGCTCATCTGAGGAATATCTAGTACAGCTGGATAATGGTGTTCTGTAAGAAGACGGCTGGGCATGGGGTTCTGGTTATTTCTATGGGTTGTGTCTTCCCTAGAATTTATATGTTGAATTCTCAGTCTGACCTTATTTGGGGGTATCGTCATTATCTCTGTAGTTAAAATGAGGGCATTGCACTTGAGACTAGGTAGGCCATAGACCTAGGGGAAAACTAGTATTGTTCTTCAAAAGGAGCATAGCGATATAGTGGTTCCAAATGGCCTTCTGATATATCCATAGATATGCTCAGCTCAGCTATCTTCAGAGAAGTTTCCTCCTAGATGGGAACTAGTACAGAGATCCATAACCAAACAATGTGCAGAGATAGAGAGACTTTGGGACACTAAGTGCTAAATGGGATGTCTTTATCAAATATTTCCCCTCAGGGGAAGCTATGCAGAAGAAGACTCAGAAAGAGTTTAAGAGACTTTGGTGTCTTTGGAAGACACCAAAGAGGCAGTGCTTACAGACACAACTGAACTGACACATGTATGAACTCATAGAAACTAGCAACATGCACAGGCCCTACATAGGTTCAAGCCAGATGGAGTCTTAGGCACTGACTGAGTAATTGCAGAGGAGTGTTCATACCTAACCCAATGCTATATCCAACTGACAATTTCAAGAGGAAAAAATCAGTTCTCTCTAACGGTATCTCACTGAGTATACAAACCACACTAAAGGGCAGGCCTGGGGGTGAGGAGGGCAGGGGCTAGAGAGATGGCTCAGTGCTTAAGAGCACTGACTGCTCTTCCAGAGGTCCTGAGTTCAATTCCCAACAACCACATGGTGACTCACAGCCATCTGTAATGGGATCTGATGCCCTCTTCTGGTGTGTCTGAAGACAGTGACAGTATACTCACATATATAAAACAAACAAACAAATAAATGATCTTAAAAGCTTTTTAAAAAGAAAGAAAAAAAAAAAGGGCAGGCCTCAAGCCCAGCTAACACAAAGCAAACTCCATTATATTTTTGGAGATATTTTGTCTCATAATGCCTTGTCTTGATTTCTTTACCTTACAGGTCTTTTGCTTAACTATTGTGGTTCCAAATTACATATTTTTATGAGGCATGTCTGTGTTTCTCATGCTTCTTCTTTCTTTTTTAATTCTGATTTGATTTGTTTTATTTTTTTCTTGTTGTTTTTGTTGTTGTTTTTCGAGACAGGGTTTCTCTGTATAGCCCTGGCTGTCCTGGAACTCACTCTGTAGACCAGGTGGGCCTCGAACTCAAGAAATCTGCCTGCCTCTGCCTCCCAAATGCTAGGATTAAAGGCATGCGTCACTACCGCCCTGTGATTTGTTTTATTTTTTACTGCTGTCTGTTTTCTAAAGAGATAGAGAAGGAGCTGGAGTTAGATGGGGTAGAAAGGGTCTGGGAGGAGTTGAGGGAGGGGAAACCATGATCAGAAAGAGTATTTTGAATGGAAAAAATACTTTCAATAGAATGAGGTCATTGGGGTAGGTTGGAAGCTGATATAACTGGTATAATCTGGTATAACCAGTATAACTAGGGTAGAACAATACCAGACAAGCCATTGAAGGAAGC
The DNA here is from genome assembly GCA_019843815.1 of Montemys delectorum. NCBI lineage: Eukaryota > Metazoa > Chordata > Mammalia > Rodentia > Muridae > Montemys > Montemys delectorum. The sequence continues at coordinate 8,148 of JADRCD010213520.1, forward strand.
ACTGATTTTTGACAAAGAGAAGGAAACCAACTCCCCAGCCTAGAGACCCTGAACTCTCAGCCTCCAGTACTTTGAGACACGACATTTCTGATAATACTAATACAGTTCTCAAAGTTTTCAACTGATTTTCCTTGGACTTAAAGTCTCTCTTTTTTTTTTTTTTTCTTTAGTTTTTTTGCTACCTTCGAGAGTAAGCCTATGATCAAAGCAGTCCACTTCACTTTTCTCCAAATGCTATGGGACAGTAAGGGATGACTTCTCCTTATCATTCTAGAAACATCTGTCTCCAGGCCAAGTGTTCATGTTGTTCACTGCAAATGAAAACAATTCAAGCACAGTCTGTAGCTAACATTTCCTCCTCTCTACAGCAAAGACTTCACTGCCAGCAGCTCCAGGTTCACCGTCCAAGAGATTTATAGTCACAGGCTTGACTTGTTTTCCAGCTAGCATGCTAAAGAAGCACTATAATTGATTGGCTCTGAGTTGGGTAGGAGGCCCACCTGATAGCTAGGTATCAGAAGAGAGTGGTGAGCATTAGCACGAGTGTGCACGCATGTGCTTTATTTCGGAGTTGGGATTGGTTGGTAGAAGCTGAAAACAAATGGAAAAGGATGCTGTATTGGGGTTTCTATTGCTGGGATGAACATAATGACCAAAAGGCAAGTTGGGGAGGAAATGCATTTAACTTATACATCCATAGCACTGTTCATCCTTGAAAGAAATCAGGATAGGAACTCAAATGGCAGGAACTGGTACATAGGACATGGAGGAGTGTTGCTTGATCCCTGTGACTTGCTCACTTTGGTTCATTAAAGAACCCAGGATGACCAACTCAGGGATAGAATTACCCATAATGGGCTGGGAACTTTCCCATCAATCACTAATTAAGAAAATGCCTGCCTACAGCTTCATCTTCTCAATTGAAGTTACCTCCTTTTTGTTCTGACCCAGAATAATAAAACAGCTATCGTTGTACTTTATGTACCACACTAGACCTACTATTGGTACTTGTCTTGTACTCACTACGATCAGACATGGATCCTATGAGATAGCAGTGTGGCTCCACTCTCTTATTGAGGATAGTATTTCAGTGGGAAATTCAAGGGCAGCTTTAGAAAAGTGTAATTCTATCCTGGACATATTCATAGTCTTTTACTAGTTGATTCTAACATGAATATAAAATCCTGTAACTGCAAAGTTGAAATGATAATAAAATGAATTTGTCAGTTCAGTAGTCATTTTCATGAAGTGGGTGGGACCCAGGAAGGTTATAAAGTTGTCAAATCAGCACTAAACAAGTTATATCCACTGATTTGAGTTGTAAAGATTTGGGCAGGTTATGCTTTGGTGTCTTTGTTTCTCCAAGGCCCTCATCTGGGCTATTGAAGTGTCCAGAGTACAGAAGTTACTGGTTGAAGTTACTGCTCTGATGAAGAGTTGTCATTTCTACACCGAGGTTCCCATATATCAGCATCTGACTTAATCGTGCAGAATGGCTAACCTAGAAAGTCTCTGCTTAAAGCAGTCTGATGGCAGATCCCTTATTTCTTTGTTGTGTCTTTATGAACTGGTCAGCAGAACACCAGCACTAGAGTCACCTAAAATCTTGGGTCAAAATCCTTGTTACATGCCCCTTCTTTCTCTTCTTGGATTTCCAAAGATGGAGCCTGGCTTCTCAGTTCGTTATTATAAGTACCTCTTGATGAGTCCAGAGTAGAAATCTAAAGAAAGTTGCAGCGGGCCTACCACTCTAAAATTCCATGCAAGAAAGTAGTTATGGAGTCTAATTTACCATGAGGCTTTCCAGTGCACTCCAGTTGTATGCCTTTTTACCTTTAGAAAATAAATTGTAAGTGCAGCTCGGTTGGTGCCCCCTGAAACCCCTATACCCTGGAAGTAGAATCAGGAACACTGAATTTTTTAGCCTAGCCTAAGCTACATAGTCAACACAATCATAATGAATAGATAAATAAGCAGTACCTTACATTTTTTTTCTTATTTCAGTAGTTTCATAAGTGCCATTGGTCTAAAGCATTAACATTCTGACCAAAAACCACACGGAACAAAACCTTTAGCTCTGCCTCTTATCTTGTCAGCTTGGCACCAACACAGCACCTGAAGCAAGTCTTTGAAATAAGGTTGCTTTGTTGAAAAACATTCTTGGGGGGAACTACTGGATCTTGTCCAGCAAAGAGCTTAGAAGTTATCCTTACAAAAAATAATAGGCAAAATATTGAAAAATAATCACCCATCTTAGAGCCCTCTGAGAACAGAAATCACAGCACAACTGGGTTCCTTTGCTTATTTCCCTGCAACTAGAGACAAGAGACAAGGGGAGTGAAGAAATCACCAGTTACCAGGGACAGATGTTGACTGCTGCAAAAGATAATTAAAAAAAAAAAAAAAAAAAAAAAAAAAGACAACAGAATCCAAAAGAAGGACATCTGGGGACTTAGCATGTGATGTCGCAGCTGCATCAGTGAGCATGGCCTACCCCTTAGTTGGGATGTAGAACTTAACACCAAAGGTTTGTCTGCCACTGTAAGCATGTCTGGCTCCCAACAACACAACGCACAGCATGATGGTCGCTGAAGAACAGAAGCTGAAGAACGGAAGCTGAAGAACGGAAGCTGAAGAACGGAAGCTGACAGCTGAAGGGGGGGGCCAGGATTGCTCCAGAGATGAAACAGGCTTCACAGACAGCCCAGCGAGGTCAAGGCAGCTGTGTGGCTTCCATGCTTGTGTGCAATAGACACTGTGATACAAATGTTCTGTTCACGAAGTTCAATTGTAGTTCGTACTACTATTTGAAATTAGCTAAGGAAAAGTAGACACTATTGGGGAAATTAGACCATCCAAGAGGCAAGGCTTTAAGTTTACCAGGTAAAGAATTGCAAAAACAGTCTAATATGGAATGATACTATAGGTCATGAGGACCCTATTGAGAGGGCTCAGTAGGTAGAAAATGCTAATTGCCACATCTTAAGACCTGAACTCAGTCCCTGGGACTCACGTGGTGGAAGGAGAAAACTGGCTCCCTTACTTTATCCTCTAATCTCTGTGTATGCTCCTTGGTGGGTGCGTCCCAAAGAAGTGTGAATTATAAAGATAAGTAGGTCAGCAGCAGGCAGAGGTCCCAGAGATTTTATTCCCGACTCCCTCATTCCTGTACCCTTCTTTTTCCTTTTCTTCCTCCTCTTCCTCTCCCTCTTCTTCCTTCTCAGTATGAACCTGAAAAAGGTGAGACTCAGTAAACCATCACAGAATACATTGAGGGGTCTAGATTTTCTTGCTGGTCTTATTCTTGCTCTTTTTATCATTTGCTTGCCACTTGAGCTCTAGTGAAGAGCTTGTGAGGAGTTGAAATTCCATATAACATTTAAAGAAGAACACAGGCAGCTGCTGAAGGACAAAATGTTCTCAAGTAAGGATGGATTGAAGGATTCTAGAACAAGTTGTTTGGTAGACAGAACCAGTGAGACCGTATTTTGGAGTATTCTTTGTGCATGTCTTTGTATGTGTGTATATGTATGTACACATGGGTGCATGCAAACGGAGGCCAGAAGTCAATGTTAGATGTCTTCCTCAGTCTCTTTCCACATTCTCTTTTGAGACAGGGTATCTCACTGAACCTAGTGTTTGCCAATTTGGCAAGACTGGCTGGCCAGGAAGCTCTTGAGATTGCCTTGTTT
>JADRCD010213521.1:5829-28440 GCA_019843815.1 Montemys delectorum
AGAGAGAGAGAGAGAGAGAGAGAGAGAGAGAGAGAGAGAGAGAGAGAGATGAGAATGGGGATAAACACCTGTGTATAAGATTGTTAACCATCAATCCACATACTAACAAATTTTAGCAAACAAAACAATAGAAATACATTTTCTCCGGTCTCAGAGAAACATCTCTTTGAAGAAAGGTCTGTATGTACATATGATGCATGATATGAGAAAAAAAAGAAGAAGTGAAAGAGAAATGATAAAGTGAAACCAGGAAGGGCTTCCATCACTTTTCCTGGACTGAGTTGTTGTTAGACTTCATTATAATGGAGGAATATAAAATATTTATATTTTGTATATGACAATTCCTCTATACAATGCAAAACCTCCATTTCAGTAGTCAAAAAAGGTGACTTTTTTGACAGAATTCAAACATCTATAATGCATTATTTTACAATTCCAGATATATGCCTAAGTTGTGATCCTGTAACTGAATTCTCTAAGATAGGAGGTTAAGGGTGTCTCTTGCAGCCTTGTAGCCTGGATCTACATTCATAATGATGGTAACCATAAACAACTTAGATTCTTAATGCAGGAAAAACTGATCACAATAATTTGTTCCTGAGTAGACACAAGAAAGTGGGGCTTCTGAATCCCTAGCCTTTTGCTCTGAACCCCACTGACTTCGACAATTGCTGGTCTTCTATGTGAAAAATTGTTACATTGCCTTGTAGATTTTATGTCTTTGTAACACAGCCATTTATCATACCCTAACTACTACAGTATACCAGAGGCACATACAACAATTAAAGAATAAGTTGTGTTTTTCCTCTAATACATACCCATGGACATATAAAAACATGGATATAGACTGGGAAACACTTGAATAATAAGCAGCATGTTTACAGAATCATTTCTTCTCACTTCTCCACTGTGCTCCTCTACAGATACAATCGTGGAGAGGACAGCAAGAGGAAGAGGTGAGGTGGTGCTTGACTTTGAAGTCATCTTCAAACTGCAAGTAACTTCCAAGATTTGACAGGTCATGAGAGGTAAGAAAAAGAAAAAAGGATTAGGGACCACAAAAAAGTAAGAAAGACAAAAATAGGATCAAAATGATGTCTTCTAGTTGTTTGAAAGAACAATGCCAACTTTACTTGTTAGAAATGGCAAGCAGGATCTTTGTACTAGGAAGCATTTTGGCTGTTGTACCTGGTACCTCTCTCTTCCATCTCCCACTTCTCTCCTCCTCCTATTAGCACATTGTACAGTCATTGTATTAGCACATTAGTCTGGTCATGTCCATTCTGGACTGTCTCAGATGTCTGAACTCTCATTTATGTTTATAGTAAATGTTCTCCTCCACCTTATATTGAAGCAGCTGTGTTTCCTTCCTTGCCTTTTATATCCCTTACTCATTCACATTTATTGTTTAATTTTGAGACAGAGTCTTGATGTCACTCTGCCCCTCAGACTTGATCTTCAGATCCTCCTGCTTCAGCCTGTCCCTTATCTGGGATGAAAGGTTTGACCAAGATATCTTCTTTCTCCTCTGAATCCCACATTGCCAAGGGAGTCATCACTTATGGCATAGTCACTACGACAGTACTTCCCCAGAAGCCTCACCATCTTCATGTAGCTTTGGGGTAGCCCACAGAGTTAGAGGTAGCTTGGGCCCCTGCGTGACTGGCATCTAATATTTTACCCACTTCAACCTGCAGGCTGTGCTGTCAGATGATTGGGTAGATAGAAGTCTGGCTAGGAGAGCCAGATCCTGCAGAAGAGTCTCTCACTTTGCAAATAACTGCGTCCCCTCCCCCCAGCTTCAGATGGAAAAACTACTTCCTCAGCACCAGCAACCAGGACCCCTCACCCTAGACCCAATACTTTCCTGTGGAAACCAAAGAGAGAGTGCCCTCACCTACCTCCTCCATTGAGAATGTTAGTACCATGCAGAATGGGAGCCAGACAGAAGCAAAGGGTTCCCCAGTAGGGAGGACACCCTGTTAGGGTACTGGCAGGCATATAGAGGTTAGGGTGCTTCAGAAGTACTTTCGGGCATAGGGATAAAGTAAAAGGTGACCTGGAAAGTGCAAAGGGGGCAGAGCTATGGCTAAGCTGTCTATGTCTGTGGTAGGTTCTACCTCTCCTCCTTTTCCTCTTCATTCTCCTCCTTCATTTATCACTCCATATTTATTCTTATTTTCCTTCTTTCTTCTTCATTTCTTACTCTTCTTCTTCAATTAAAATCAAGGAGAATGCTATTATATACATTTCTGGATAAAAAGACTGTTTTTTTCAGCCATACAGGAAAACAAATTTGAGGATAGATATATAAGTATTCTTCATCTGCTATGTATGCCTTCTCTACTGAGAAATAAAGACTCCTTAAGCAACTATATCAAGGTTTAAGTGATACCATCTTTATTTCCACTGGTTTTGTTAAAAATTGTCCCTGTACAACTACAGACATTCTCACTATGATTTCTACTTCCCACATTATTACCACCATCATTGATGTGCCATTGACAGAATTTTAGCTGTAAAGCAATCTTGGGAATCCTTTTGACTCATTACAACATGAAAATTTTGGCCCTTGGGATATAGGCTATTGACAAGGCCATACAACTTTCTCAGCATATCCCAGATCCCATTTCCAGTTATCTTAGATTCATGTGTCAATCTCATAAAACTACTCCTGTCCAGGTCAGCCATGATCAAATTGTATCACTGCCTGCTTTAAACATATACTCTTATGAAAGACTTATGAAATCAGCAACAACTAATTTAGAGGAAGGGAGGTAGAGTTACTTAACACTTTTCTTTTATGAAAAACAAAAGCCTTGTGACATGTTAGTCTGTCCAATCTGCTTATTCGCAGTAATTAAGTCTGCCTTAAGAATAACTATTTCATAACTCTTGCAAATCAAAACACTATACCACTAAAGACTTCACTTACAGAGAACCTGAGACATCTCAACCATTAAAAGGATGATTCTTAAAAACGGCTTCTTCTTTTCTTTTTGAAAGACAGTTTGACTGAATGGACATTGCCAAAGTTTGTATTAAGGGAAATGGGAGTTTAATCTGCAGTACTTGTACAATGTACAACTTCTATTGCTGTGCTCTCGGGAGCAGAGAAATTTGCATGGCTTAGCAGACTGGAGGTTGTAATGATGGGGCTAAAGGTGAGCTGGCAGCACAGGGAGGTCTAACAATGTACCCTGCCCACAGACTTCATATTTTAGAATTTAGCTCTTAGGAAGAAGGCAGTGCTTTTGAAGACAAAGCTAATCGTGCCTAATTCCTTGGGTGTTCATACTAAAATGCTATTATCCATCCTAAGGTAATTTTCTATTAATATGGATGGAATGTACAATGCTATCAACATTTCTACTGTAATATAGCCTTCATAAATGTCTATTGCCTTTCAACAGCTCTTGCTTCATAGTATGAATTAACCTCTTTGAAGATGAGTGAGAATTCTGCACAGCCCAGTACTGCATAGCTGTAATTATACTGGGGTCTGAGAGATGATTAGTTACTTGATAGTGACCTTGCCTATATCATATAGGTACATATATGGACCCAAAGCCTTGTCTATTATAGATTTCATTTTAACTCTGTGATACTCTTGATGTATACTTGACATGTACTATGTGATGTGCCTGTTAGTTCAACCACTGATGAGTAGTAATATTCCATCAATATTTATAACCAGAAGTCAAGAAGTTGGCTATGAGCCAGGATGGTGCACATACCTTTAATTCCAATCCTTGGGAGTCAGACCTTTGTGTATTTGAGGCCAGCCTGGCATATAAAATGAATTTCAGAACCACAATGAGAAACCCTGTCTCATAAAAACAAAAAAACAAACAGGTCAAGAAACAAAAAAATAATAAAAATTAAGAGAAAAGAAATTTACTGTTTGATATGCAAAATTATGTTAACAATAAATTAAATGCCACCTAAAACAATTTTAAATGCAGATAATTAAAATAACTTTTATTATGTTAGTTTTACAACACAATGGTCTGTACTATAATACTTTCATAAATGACTATAACATATGCTACCGTATTCACTGCCCCTTCATACCTCATTCCTCCTACCCCAAACCTCCTTTATCTTAACAGACTCTTTTCTATTCTCGTATCTTTTACTGTCCTCTATTTATTGTACTGTGCAATAGTAATTGTACATGTTAATTGTGGGTTAATTGTGATGTCATCATAGGTACATAAAACTTACTTGGATCATATTTATCACCCCCATGTCACCATCTCAAATCCCACTTTCCTATACCTGTTATGTTGTTTTTTTTTTAAAATCTAGACTCTTCATATGAGAGAAAATGTCTGATATTTGTATTTATAGGGCTAGCTTGTATTATTTAAAACAGTGATCTCAAATTTTTTGCAAGTGAATTATGAATAATAATCTGTATAAATGTAGATAAAGATGTTTCACTGTCTTTACTTCTGCATCTATTTATGGGCACCTTGTTGGATTTGATAACACGGTTGTTCTGAATAACGCTGCCATGACTTTGGTACTCTGGCATCTTTATTGTGTGCTGACTTACATTTCTTGGCTAGAGTCCCAGGAATTACACAGCTCGATCATTAATAGACTTAAGGTTTTGAGGACCTTGGATGCTGATTTTCTAATTGCCTGCAGTAATTCCTCTTAAAACTAAGAATGTATAAATATTCTGTTTAACTAGCATGCTCACCAACATTTTTTGCTTGTTATTTCCTTTTTTATGTTGTAAATCTATTTTATTTTATTTTGAGTTTTATCTTTTTTATTTATACACACATACACACACACACACACACACACACACACACACACACACACACAACATAACATTTTAAGAAATCCTTGATTTCAGCCAGTAGCTCAATATGCTAAGGTGTTTGTCACCAAGCCTAAGAACCTGAGATTGATCCCAGTAACCAACATGATAGAAAGAAAACATATCAATTTCCTCAACTATGGAAAGGAATACTGGCATGCAGTGTGGGGATGCAGAAGTAACATACAGAAAATCCTTTATTTATTTGTATTTACTTAATTTAATATTTTTAAAATTTATTTATTTTTATTCTTTATTCCATTTTTACAGCTCAGAATTCATCCTCATTCTACTCTATTCCCCTGTCTCCAAGAGGAAGTCCCCAGCCCCCAGTAGGCCTTCCCATACCCTGGGAGTACATCTCTCACTGAGGCCAGACCAGGCAGTCCTCTGAAGAATATGTGTAAGGGGCCTCATATCAACTGGTGTATGCTGCCTGGTTGGTGGCTCAGTGCCTGAGAGATCTCAAGGGTCCAGATCAGGCAAGACTTCTTGTCTTCCCATGGGACCACCCTCCTCCTCAGCTTCTTCCAGCTTTTCCTCAATACAATCATACAGATCCCGGCTTCTGTACATTGTTCAGGTGCTAGTATCTACATCTTACTCTTTCAGCTTCTTGTTGGGTCTTTTGGGGGGCAGTCATGATAGGTCCTCCCCCCTTTTTTTTCTAGACAGGGTTTCTCTGTATAGCCTTGGCTGTCCTGGAACTTACTCTGTAGACCAGGCTGGCCTCGAACTCATAAATCTGCCTGCCTCTGCTTCCCAAGTGCTGTGATTAAAGGATTGCACTACCACTGCCCAGCCTGATAGGTCCCTTTTTTGTGAGCCCTCCATAGCCTCAGTAATAGTGTCAGGCCTTGGGGGCCTTCCCTTGAGATGGATCCCACTTTAGGCCTGTCAGTGGACCTCCTTTTCCTCAGGTTCCTTTCCATTTCCACCCCTGCAGTTCTTTCACACAGTAATAACTATTGGTCAGAGTTTTGACTGTGGCATGGCAACCGCATGCTTCTGCGTGATGCCCTGTCTTTCTACTAGAGGTGACTCTACAAGTTTCCCCTCCCCACTGATGATCACTTCATCCAAGGTCCTTCCCTTTGAGTCGTGAAAGTCTCTCACCTCCCAGGTCTCTAGGACATTCTAGAGAGTCCCCCAACCTTCTACATCCTGAGGTTGTCTGTTTCCATCCTTTCTGCTGGCCTTCAGGGTTTCGGTCTTATGTAATTTTTACTGTGGTAAGATTTAACTATTGGTGTAGTTTGGGTTCGAATTCCCACAAGGTGTACATTTTTTTTTCATGCATTTTTGGCCAGGTAAACTTCTTTGAGAAAGTTCACTTCTTTGTTGATTGATCTTTTTTATCCAGCATCTTTCATACATAGTCTAGATACAAATCCTTGCCAAGTGACTAGTTTTCACATACAGTTTACAATTCTGTAGGCTATCTTTGCCAACTGCTTCTTTTGAAGACTATTTAACTTTAAGCAAACCCAATTGTTATTTTTTGTTATTTTCTTAGTGAATACTATCCAGTTCTGGTATCCACAACCCATGTTGATATCACAATGCTTTGTTTGTGTTTTCCTTTAGACATTTTAAATATTTGGATCTTAAATAAACATCTCTCATGAATTTTATGCTAACCTTTATGCAGGGTTGTAGGTAAGGATTGAGTTTCTATCTTCTCCAGGTAGTTGTGATATTTCCTCAAAATTATTAGTTTTCTCCAAATATTCTTTTAGCATCTTTATAGAGAATCTGATGATTATATGATTGCACTTCTGGCATTACCTTCTATTTTACAGATTTTGTATCTAATTTTTTTCAGAGCCATATTGTTCATGTTACTGTGGTTCCATAAGATAATTTGAAATTGTACACTGTTATTCTTTTTGCATTGTTCTTTCTCATTATGACTGCTATGATTATCTGGCATCTTCTGTGGTTTTGTATGAATTTTTGGAGTTTGATTTTTGTACAGTGACAAACATATGAATGCTTATAAACTTAACTTTTACTTTCAATTATGTGCATATGTGTGTGTGTCTGAGTGGCTTTATGTATGTGCATGAGATACCCACAGAGGAAAGAGGCATTAGATCCCCTGGAGCTGCAGTTTCAGAAGGTTATGAGTCACCTACCATGGGTACTAGTACTGAACTCTGGTCCTCTAGAACAGACTTTGATATAAAGTTTTGAGCCATTACTTTAGCCGACTACCATTGGAATTTTGATGGCATTTAATTTTGAAAATAGACTTAACAACAACAAAAAGGATGCTCATGAAAATTGTAATCTCGATAAATTGTTCTTTATTTTTCAAATCCTATCCTTTCTGCTCATCTGTATACACTTAGAGATTATTCTTCTTACATTTGTGTTAATATCTTATGTCCCTTATTGAACCCATTCAAAATATAAAAAGCCCTGCAAATCTTTGTATCCCCTTCCGTGTGTAGCACATGCCACTGCACAGTTTGTAGACACTGCTGAGTGAAGTGAGTGAAATCGTCATGCTTTGTGTCTGCTGTCCTAATCGATGATCCTAAAACAATAGAACCAGACTTGTTTATTAATCAGATCCTTTGCTGCATTTACACCAGCCTTCTTCTAATTGCATTAAGGTGTGAATTTCTGTGATTGATTGCCATATTCATAGGCTCTTGTTGCTCTTGGCCTTATTAAATGAAGAATGTTGTAAAGAATTTCCTGTGTAAAGCATTCAGAAATGGGTTAATAAACTTGAAATTTTGCACACATAAATCTAGTGCACAAAATTACTTACTTGTCAACGGGTAGAATATGCTCATATCCAATTTTTTTTTTTTGCAAAAAATATCATTCTTGGATTGAGATGCAATGCAAATAGATGTTCTAAATTTGCAAATATTTGCTCAGAACTGAAACTAGATTTATTTAGTACCATAACTTGAACATATTTTAATAGATTACCCTCATCAAAGGACAATAGAATAGCTTGGCCTGCTCAAACAGAATGATGAATAAATGAATATAGCTGATAATACTAGAGAGAAATATGACATAAATAATGGGAAGCTGAAAAGTAATTGTAGAAGTTTATGGTTATCGGGTTGAATCTAATACAATATTAAATTTCTACTGGCATTTCAAGAGCTGCCCTAATTAATCAATCAGTAATTGCAGCTATGATTACCAGCTACGATTATGATTAATTTGCAGTATTGATTGAATGGCCAATAATTCTGGTATGTCCTTCCATATAGACTCTCGGCTATATTAAGTTGGATTTGGGAAGCATAGTTATTAAAAGCAAATAATCAAACTCTTTACTCTCATTAGGAACCTGTCCTCAGGGATAAGATTTGTGGTGGCGGAATCATGGATAGGTTCACAGTAGGAGAAGCCTGAGAGAGGATGACATTATGCCAGAAATTATTTTAATAAAGCAGACTCATTGCAGAGAGACAGTGTATTTTATAATGACTCACTTACTCCAGGCTTACATTCATTACACCCCCTACTAGTTGAGCCTCCTTTCATCATAACAGTATGATCTCCTCAGCCCAGCTCAATCACTACTTCTTTCAGTCTTACAGGGAGACAAAAGCAATGTGTTGTGCTTTTCTAAGTATCACATTAAAAAAAGTCAATAATGTAGTTCTTTCCAAAATAATTATGTCCTTAAGTAGAGGATACACATCTGCTCTTATATACAAACAAAAATGTCTTGAAAGTCATTTTCTCAAATATATCATAGACCAGGTGGATGTTCACAGCCATGTTTATAGGGAGCAATGTAGCCTAGAGGGGAGTATCTTACCAATACAATATATGTAAACCACAAGTGGAATTTCTCTTAGAAGCTTTTCATAATGAAAATCATTAGAATGGTGAGTTTATTGGAAAATTCTGAAAAATGGATGCACTTTCAACAAAATGGAAAAGGAGTCTGAGTGAAAACCTCTAGGTAATGGACATTTGTTATGATGTCCTTCAACTTAAGACCTTTAAAAGGATCTATCTCAGAATATTGAACAAACAAGTTTAGTTTGAATTGACAATAATTAAATGAATCCCTCTGCAATTGTCCAGGACTGAGACTGGCTGTATATTAGCAATTGGCTTAGTATATAAATTTAAGTGCAGAATCACACACATAATATGGATTATAGACATAGAATCCTTCCAAATAACCCTCATTGAGTTGGTACAATAATAATCTCATTTAGAAATATAAAAACATTATTAGAAAGCTTAGTAACATATTTAAATATACAGAGTGTATAATCTACCTAGAGAACTCAAGTTCAGCTCATGATAATGTACACTTAGCACACAGAAATTGCTGGCTAATTTTTAGAAAAAGCAGAAAGGCCAGATTTTACTTATCTTAAAAAATAACATGTTAAGTTCCCTTAGTTTACAGTACAGACCGAACTTGAAAATATGTTTTGGTCTAAGTCCATTCGTCCTTTTCCTGAGTATTCTGTAGTTGTCATTTTATACACACTTTTTCTAAAAGAATGTTGTGTTTAACATCTTCTCTAGACTTGATTCTCTGATGCAGTATCTACTGTTGGTTTCCTTTTAGCACTTGAACATACTAACAGGATTTACTGGTTCAAAATGACACAAATTTGCTGTTAACAAATCTTGTTGGGATGAGTCAGAACCCAGCATCACTAGGGAAAAAGAGGAAGGAATAGCCCCTTTGGGGAACTTTAGGGGAGAATCTAGATCCTTATTGTGATAACTTTTGGAAACTGTATCCATCTCTTAGTTGTTATACACTTACTCCATTTTCAAATCAAACAGCATGGGATAGCCATTTTTTACCAAGTATTTCTTTGATCATATGACACTTTTTGACCGACTCACCTACTTCCCTTTTTGCCAGTCTAAGTAATAGCCACAAGTCTCTTGAGCAGGATATCAGTGTTTCAAGGAAACATTATGTAGCTCTATAAACCTGCATATAGTTTCTTCTGCAAATTTATTATCTTTGGCTTAATATTTACTTTCAGTTTACCAAAACCACATTCTACTTCCACTCCTGAGATTGCACTAATACTACACACATGAGAGTATAAAACTTAATCGGATTATTTTTCATGACATTAGTATTTATGCTTGGCAAGTTCTGAAAAAACATCAATACCATCTCATCACTTGAATAGATATTATAGTTGTTATTTAAAGTACAGTTCACTTACAATGGCCAAACTGCATTACATTCAAGTGTTAGCAAGTTCTGTGAAGGCTACTGGAAATGAGTGGTTATAGGGAAGGTAAAAGCAGTCTTACTCAGTTGTGAACTCCATAAAGTATATCATGTATGGCCTGGCATAAAATTCCTAGTGGTGCAATCATGAGACTCAGATCTTGAGAGTAAAAAACAGCTCTTGGGTTGGATTTAAGGTCCTCTCAATCAGAAGGAGCTGAGGCTGGGTACTGTAAACATGTCCAAATACATGTGGTAATTAACAAATATTATTTTAAAAGTAGATAACAAGTGGAGATATATACTGAGACTATAACTTGGGGGTTTAACAGTTATAAGTACTATTTGTGCACTAATATAGACCAATTTGCTGAGTGTGGCTTTTTAAAGTAGCACAAGTAGTTTTATAGTCCTTTTTTTTTTGTAATGAACTAATTAGTATGATGAGCATAAAATTCTTTCCTAAGTATATAAGCTTTGTAGTTTCAACTATTGGAAGAGTGGGGTAGAAAATTGTAATTTCAAGGACTACTTGGGCTGCACAACGAATTCAAGGCTAGCAAAGGCAACTTAGTGGGACCCTGCCAAAATAATAATTAAAATGAGGGAAGCTGAGAATACTTCTCAAAGGTAGAGCTCTTGCCTACGATAAAGGAGACATGGGATTCAATTCTTAATTCTGTAAAAATAATTCAATAATTAAATAAGAGCAATTTATTTCCATTTAGAAAAGTAACTCTTTCCATTTAGGGAAATGAAATAATAAAAAAGAAGTGTTTTTCCTATTATCCATGATTTAATTTGCTAATCCATCTCTCTAGACAATCTGGTCATTGGGATTTAAGTAGTTTGTTATTAATAGCGAACCTTCCTGACAGGTAAGATTTGATGCATGAGAGAGGGGGTACATGAATCACAAAACAGCTAAACAGGATTGCTTATGTAGAAGGCCCATGAATGTAACTAAATTGCAATACTTCTACTTGCGAAACATCAGCAAGGGCCAGAAAGTATTCCTATAAAAATGAGTTAATCAAATAGTTTTCAACAGTCCAAAGATGCAGAATTCATTCAACTCTTGAAAATGATTGGGTTTCTGCTTAATCTCCTGATGAATTCATATTTTGCTAATCCTGTGCTGTTCTCAGAATGATTACAAAGCTCTGAGTCACTAATGCTCTAATAAAAAATAATAATTCTTACTCCACATAAACACTTTTGAAAACTGCTTATTTTATCCTGCATCTTAAAATTAGAGATAAAAATAGAAAACTAAGGTTAGTAGTAGAGGAAAAAACTCATTTTGATTAAGTTATTTACTAAATTACAAGAGAACTTTTAAGCATTCACTGTCTTCTGCGTTTGTGAAACAAAAAAAGAGATTTTCTGATTTCATACAAGTCTGTCCTCCAAAGACTGTCATTATTAGATAGACTAGAGAAGGGTCAGAGCCACGTTCTCACACACCTCCTACTGACAGATAACTAATGGATAGAAAGCATGCATTTTTCATGATGCAAAAAAGCTTTCAAACAGGGTGTCCAAAAGGAGTGCCATCTTACATCTCCCAGTGACATTTCACAACATCCATCCCTTGTGAATTCAGTCCACTTCCCTTCTTCCAGATCATGTAATTGCACAGGGCTTCTCTTTCCCATAATCCTTGAATAAGAAAGTAGCTTTTAAAGTGCTCCTGAAGTTTGTGGACTAGTTGTTCTATATGCCACCAGTATTTGGTGACAAATAATCAGGAGAACAAGGCCATTCATTGTTCTTTAATTTCATATTATTTCTCTAGTTTTAAAGGGAAAGAAAGCCCCTATAGTTTATGTCTAAGACCTGGACACTAGGTCTTTTCCCAACAAAAATATATACATATACCTTTACTCATGGAAATAGTACTTCCATTCCAAAATCAACAAAATGAATCATATTCTGATTTCAAGTATGTTGATATAAGAAAACGAATATACAATTGACTGAGCTAAAGTTTCATGATAAGATAGACATAACGGCAGAGGGAACATCAATGGCTAGGAGCTTTAAAGAATAGAAACTTTGCAGAAACTGTTATTCATGATTCACCAAAGTACCTCTCAGCTTTGGACACACTGAACTTTGACCCAAAATAAAGAGTGTGATTATCATACTTTAGAGACATCAAAGCCCACAAAGACATCTATGTTCATCTAGACTTTAACCAGTTCATTGAAAAAACTAAACATCTTCTTTGGATTCTCACTGTCCAGTAAATACTGAGGTAAATATTGTATATGATCTCATTAACTAGAAAGTAAAGATTATAAAGGCAAGTCAATGTATTCATGTGCTAAGTACAAATGGCACCCAATAATACCGTGTACAGTCTATGTACAGGAAAAGCAATCTTAGAAAACTACCACTGAAATTATTCTATATACACTTGGACTCTGGAGAAACTGTGGGAAGAATGGGTATGAAAGAGGCATTGCAGTCAGAAGGAAGAGACATTAAGAAGCAGGTCTCGATCAGAGAAATTCCTCCTTCAGTAAACATTTGGCAAAGAATAGATTATTTATATTTTTATTTGGGTCATTATTGATGTAGAGTTACTATGACATCATTTGGGAAACAGCCAGGAAAGCTACTTTACACATAGAGTTTGCAGAACGGCTACATACAATAAAGAATTATCCAGTCTACCATTTGAGTAGGGCTAAATTAGAGAAGCTATCTTCTTAAGTATATTTGCAAAACAAATAAACTAACCACTTTTATCAACATAGCAACTTTGAGCCTTTTGCAGTTTTTCTTGCTTTGATTTTCCAGGCTAATGATGAATCTTTTCAATGTCCCAAAGACATTCTTTTCTAATGCTTCTTTTTATTGAACTTATGAAACTATACATCATACTTATTTGTATAGTTTCCATCCCTTCAAATTTTAAATGATAGTACTATATAAAGACAAATAAATAATGATCATAGATAAAATTTTCTCCTTTTAAAAACATTTATTACTTAAAATTCATTTATTTGAGGGAGGGTTACACATACCATGGCATACTTGTAGAGGTCAGAGAAATAGTTGCAGTAGTGAGATTGAGTCTCTTCACAATGGGGATTTGAGGATCACTTCTCATTGGCTCAGGATTATCATCATGTGGACAATTAATGGTTAAGAAGTTGTATTTGAGCCCGGTGGTGGTGGCGCACACCTTTAATTCCAGCACTTGGGAGGCAGAGGCAGGAGGATTTCTGAGTTCGAGGCCAGCCTGGTCTACAAAGCGAGCCCAGGACAGCCAGGGCTACACAGAGAAACCCTGTCTCGAAAAAAAAAAAAAAAAAAAAAAAGAAGAAGAAGAAGAAGAAGAAGAAGAAGAAGAAGAAGAAGAAGAAGAAGAAGTTGTATTTGTACATCCATCACACTAATTTATTATAGCTGTGAGTCTGTATGAATTGAACCTATCTCTTTTTTTAACATCATCTTGAAAATCTTTATTGAGTGATGTAAGGATTGGCTCCTATGTTTTTTCCTTTTTAAGACATTTTATTGGATATTTTAATTATTTGCATTTCAAATGTTATCTCTTCTCCCGGTTTCTCTTCTGCAAACCCCCTATCCCATTCCCCACCCCCTGAACCCTTCTTTTTGGCCTGGCTAAAACAAAATCCTTTATAATCTTATACTGTGACTCTCAAGCACAAATTTAAGATTGAAGGCAAATTCCAACAATTATTTCCCCCCAAAAGTAAGGAGAATGAATTTTCCTTGTGCATGTGACAAAATCTAAAAAGTGAAAGATAGCAAACTCAGGGAAGAATGGTTTTTCATCCAGTGTTAGACGAGGTAACATTAAACCTGGTATTAGATCAGATGACAATGCTTATGAGTTCTGGGACATCTCATAAATTTGTATAGAGACCCTTAACCAAGTCAGTTTCTTTCCTAGACTTACCAGGACCAGAGTCAGGTATCAAAAGTATGAGTAACAAATCCTTTGGTTTTATATTTTCATATCATATGAATGCAAGCCAGTTAATTTAATGAATTAATGTAAATGAACAATTGAAGAGACAAATAAAAATTCAAAACAGTAAATGGTTATATGTTTTCTTTGCTGCCATCAGTTGCAAAAACACAAAACAAAGATATTAAAATGTTTATGAGCCTTGCAAACTTCCCTGTGGGAAAGCATCCACATGGCCATTTTATACAAAATGTCTGCTAGTATATGTGCTTCCTGCAGCAAAATGAAGTTCAGCAGGAATAGCATTAAACCTACTACCTTTAAACCAGATAACATTTGGACAAATAAGATTCCACTGTGAACATTCGTATTTTGTGAATCAAATTCTAGAAGTCAGTGTTTCTCTTTCTTCTCCACTCCTAATAGAGAATTTTGTGATATTAGATATTCTAGGAAAAAAATTCAATTATTAGAGTATGATTATATAATGACTATGATTAGCCAAGCATAGAAAATTACTTTTGAAAAGCCATGCAGAAACTAGCTAAATATTAGATGTGTTACAGAAGTTTCAATAAGATATTGTAAATGCACTTAACTGAATACTTTCAGATATAATGTTTTTGAAAGAGGTTAATGAACTTAAGAGAAAAATAGACATGAAACTATCTGGTTCTGACTTAAAAAAATAGACTTAGCATGTATGGGTTTTGGGCAAGCTTGAGGAACCACTTTTTATGGACAACTCGTCTGGTGGGAGGAGAGAACCAACTCCTAGAAGGTGTTTCATGTGCCACATGTTATGACCCTTGACCAGTGACATGTACACACACACACACACACATACACACACACACACACACACACACACGCACACACACTCACACACACACAGATGCATACACACAGATGCACACACACATACATATGAGCAGGCATGCATACATAGATACACACTCATGCAATGAATAAATAAACACAATTTTGGAAAAGTGAATATTTATGTAGAAAGAAAATTTTAATGAAAGAACATTTCAAAACAAAATGGTAGCTAAAGATCCACATGTGAGAATGAACACGCAGTGTTTGGCTTTCTAGGACTTTGTTACCTCACTCAATATAATGATATTTAGCTCTGTATATTTACCTGCAAGTTTCATGAATTCATTTTTCTTCATGTTTAACATTATATTGAATTTTATGAAGGAATTTTTAAAATTTCTTTATTTCATATTTTCAAACATTTACAAGCAAAAAATGTTTTACTACTAAGAGCAAAGAAACGAAAGTTATTATTTAAATCACCCTGTGGAGAACTTTTTCTAATGAATTCTTAAAGCTGTACTATTTGTAAACCATTGTTTGGAAACAGGAAGGAAGATGAATCTGTAATAAGTGAAGGGAGCAGACAACAAAATGTGACCAAATCCATAAATCCCTTTGCCTAGCAAAGCAATTTTTGTGGCTGAGACAACTAAAATCAATTACTGTGGACTTTCATATGTATTCAGAGGCTCAACTTCTAGAGTTGGATCTGGGGACAAAGTCACTTACAATGGACACAGGACCTAAAAGTTAAGGAAGAGGGCCGATTTGATCAGAAATTACTCTGTTTTACGAATTGTTATGCTATTACCCTGTGCTTGAGGATAAGCAGTTTAGGCAGGGTCATGATTTAGCAGTCTCTTGAGACCCTGCTGTCTAATTAGCATGACTCTCAAAAACCTTAGCTCAGCTCATTGCTCACTGGACCTACAGGATGGGAATGTGTGTTTTTCTCTTCTGTCAGCATGATGCCAGCTTTATTAGCCTTGTGGTAAGCATGGTGCAAATAGAAGTTTACTTTCATCTCTGAAAACTCAATGGACAAGAATTTGACCAATATAACAACTTTGCCCTAAGAGTTGAGAATTATGAAAGTATAATCCTCAAAAGCCAAGTGCAGATTATATGCCATATTTTTTTTCTTTTTTTATTAGATGTTTTCTTTATTTACAATATCTCCTTTCCCAGGTTCTTCTCAAAACAAACAAACAAACAAACAAAACCTAAAACAATCCCCTGTTCCCTCCCTCTCCCCTTAATCACCATCCCACCCCCTCCTGCTTACTGGCCCTGGCATTCCCCTACACTGGGGCATAGAACCTTCACAGGGCCAAGGGCCACTCCTCCCATTGATGACCAACTTGGCCATTCTTTGCTATACTGCTGTTGGAGCCATGAGTCCCCCTATGTGTACTCTTTGGTTGGAGTTTTAGTTCCTGGGAGCTCTGAGGGTACTAGTTAGTTCATATTGTTGTTCCTGCTAAGGGGCTGCAAACCCTTCAGCTCCTTGGGTCCTTTCTCTAGCTCCTTCATTGGGGACCCTGTGCTCAGTCCAATGGATGGCTGTGAGCCTCTATTTCTGTATTAGTCGGGTACTGTGAGAGCCTCTCACGAAACAGCTATATCAGGCTCCTGTCATCCAGCACTTGTTGGCATCCACAATAGTGTCTAGATTTGATGATTGAATATGGGAAGGATTCCTAGGTGAAGCAGTCTCTGAATTGTCCTCCACAGTTAGTCTCTGCAACTCCTTTCATGGGTATTTTGCTCCCCATTTTAAGAAGGAACAAAGTATCCACACTTTGGTCTTCCTTCTTCTTGAGTTTCTTGTGGTTTGTGGATTGTACTTTGTGTATTCTGATCTTCTGGGCTAATATCCACTTATCAGAGAATGCATACCATGTATGTTCTTTTGTGATTGGGTTACCTCACTCAGGATGATATTCTCCAGGTCCATCCATTTCCCCAAGAATTTCATAAATTCATTGTTTTTAATAGCTGAGTAGTACTCCATTGTGTAGATGTACCACAGTTTCTGTATCCATTCCTCTGTTGAGGAACATCTGGACTCTGTAAAGTATATGCACTGTGTGTTAGTGAAAACAAGCATATACTGCCTATGATGGAGGCCTTACCAAATGCCAGTTGCGTAAGTATGTCAGTCACTCAATCTTTTATAAATGTTGTTTTTATGCTCCCTGGGGGATGCTTTCAGTAGAGTGTTTCCCACACAATCCTGAGGATAGTTTTTTGATGCTCTAGCATCTACATCAAAAGCTGTGGTTCAGTGGTACTTATGTGTAAACTCAGTGCTGGAATAGGATTACAAGAAGAGCCCTGGGAACTGCTGGCCAATCAAACTAGCCATACCAGACAGCTCTAAATTCAATGAGAGATCCTTGTCTGCTTTTGTTTTAATGGGATCCTTATGGATATGTATCTGTGTATCTCTGTATCGGCATGTGTTTCTTATGTTCCCCGCACCCTGCCCCTTCCGATCCTTTTCTTCCTTTTTTTTTTTTTTGTCATTCCAATTTATTTGTTTTTATTTTATTAATATTCTTTAGATACCTGTTTGTTTTCTATGAAGAGATAGAGTACGGATATGGGTGGGAGGGGCGAAGGGGAGGACTTTAAAGGATTTGTGACAGAGAAAACAATAACCAGAATATACTGCATGAAAAACAACTTTTTTTTTTTAAAAAAAAAAAAAAAAAAGAACAACATAAAAAGGTAGAATGCTGAACATGAAGAAGTGAATGCTGGGGTCTTTCTCTGGACTCTACCCACCCAGACATATGCACATATACATGAATATATAACCCACATACACACATATACACATCCAAAATTGATACTTAAAATAATAATTTGTCACAGCTCTTCAGACCTTAAAAAAACTCATATGAAGCCTTCCAAAAACTGTTTTTAATGTATAACAGCATGCACATGTCAATCAGCCAGAGTCATCTTCATCAACCTGTAAATTCCTATATTTAGTGATTACTAGGCACCTCAAGTTGGCCTCTGGGTGATTTAGACATTAAGCCAATATGTAGAACACTAAACTTGTGATTTCATTAGTTTTCCTTAGAGATTAAAGATCTAACTTTCTATGGAGCTTCACAGGTTTCATATTTTAAACTCATGTTGGTAGCATCGTTGGCATCCCTACCTCAGCTAAACCACTTTCTAAAATTCGAACATCTCATGTGGCTCTGCAAAGTGCTTGGATGTACCTACCAAGATTGTTCAGATAGGACTCTTCTTGCTGTTAGTAACAATTTAAGTCTTTTACTACCTCCTAAGTTAGACTTAAAAGTAGATGTTGGAGAGAAAGTATGGCTCACTTTTATAAGGTCCATATTTTTCAAATGTAAGGTGATGCAGACTTAGAGCCATAACTGATACAGATAAACATGAGAGTAAATATAAACTGCACTTTAGAACCTGCTGAACCCAGGCCCTGATATTATCTGAGTCGATCTATCATAAGAAACTATCCTGGGAGAAGCTTCTTTGAGTTATATGACCTGCAGGAACTTGAGCAGGGGATGCTTGTAGACACACATTGCTATAGTAGTTTCCTCCTGTGTTACTTCAATTCTTTCACTACCTATACCTTTAAGAAGTCTGTGGTGATAATAAATGATGCAGCTCAGTTTTGTTTCCTAATAATTTTCCTGGTTTATGCTAACATTCCAGCTGTTGAGTGTTCCTTTTATATTAATTAGACTGCATTTTAAGCATTGTTTCTGGGAGTTGGCTGAGGAACTTACTGCAATATATAATAGGCAAAGAACTCATTGGGTGGAGTATGTAGGCAGGTGTGGGAGCACCCTCATAGAGGTAAGGGATACAAGGTTTGTAGAGGGGAAACTGGGAAGGGTGTAATATTTGAAATGTCAATAAATAAAATAACCAATAAAAAATTAAAAAAGAAAAAAAAGTAACTCATTGGAGTGATTGTTTTGACCTCCACAGACATGTTTAGGTATACAAGGCTAGGTGACAGAGTTGTCAACTTGCCAAAACTGAGAATGACCTTGGAAAAAGGATCAAATAAAATATTGTGTATATTTGGCTATACTGTGGGCACATTAGGGTTTATTGGTAAAAGAAGATACATCCCACTATGGTCACACAATACAATCAATCAGTAATTTCTGATCTGTAGAGATGAGGCTGAACAGGGCCAAATTCATTTACCCATTACAGCCTCCTCTTCTCCTCAGGCCCCCTAGTGTACCTAGTACTAGTACCTAGTATCCCCTAGGGACATCTAGCATGAGCAGGACTAAGTACCTCCTCTCTCTTTGAGGCCCAGTCAGGCAGTCCAGATAGGAGATGGGATTCACTGGCAGGCAGCAGGGTCAGAGACAGCTCCTGCTCCAATTATTAGGGGACCTACATGAAGTTCAAGTTCCAATTCTGCTACAAATGTGGGAGGCACTACATATAGGTCCTGTATGCTTTTTTGTTTGTAGTTTAGTCACTGCGCGCCCCCATGGACAGAGGCTAGTTGACTCTGTAGATCTTCGTGTGGTGTGTCCTTTACTCCTCCAAATTGCTCAATTCTGTGCCTCAGTCTTCCACAAGATTTCCCAAGTTCCAATTGATCTTTGGATATGAATCTCTGCATCTGTTTCCAGCAGCTGCTGGATAAATCCTCTCAGGAGACAGTTATACTAGGTTCCTCTCTACAAGGATGGCAGAATATCATTAATAGGGTCAGGTGTTGGCTCTCTCCTATGGGATAGGACTCAAGTTGGGGCAGTCATTGACTGGTCATTCCGTCAGTCTCTGCTCCATCTTTATCACTACACATCTTGTAGGTAGGACAAATTTTGTGTTTAGGGTTTTATGGGTGGGTTCATGTCACCTTACACAGGAAGTCTTGCCTAGGTATACGAAGTAACCACTTCAGTCCATATATCTCCCTCTGATAGGAATCTCAGCTAGGGTCACCCCCCATAGACTCTGAGTAGCCTCCCTTATTCCAGGTCTCCACCTTGTCCCATTGATGGCCCCAGTAGATTTCCATTCTCACTTTCATCTCTATCCTGCTCCCTCCCATCCCACACCTGAGCGCTATCCCCATACCCTTCCTCTCCCCTTCTCCCATCCTCTTCACTTTCTGCACCCACCTTGATGACTATTCACTTTCCTCTTACGAATGAAATTCACACATATTCTCTGAGGTCCTCCTTCTTACTCATTTTCTTTGCATCTGTGGATTATAGCATGGTTATCCTACACTTTTTAGCTAATACCTAATTATAAGTAATAACTCCACTTAAAAAAAAAAAAACGAATGTGTGTTCTTTTGTGATTGGGTTACCTCACTCAGGATGATATTTTCCAGGTCCATGCATTTCCCCAAGAATTTCATAAATTCATTTTTTTAATAGCTGAGTAGTACTCCATTGTATAGATGTACCACATTTTTTGTATTCGTTCCTCTGTTGGGGGACATCTGGGTTGTTTCCAGTTTCTGGCTATTATAAATGAGGCTGCTATGAACATAGTGTAGCATGTGTTCTTATTACATGTTGGAGCATCTTCAGGGTATATGCCCAAGAGTGGTATAGCTGGGTCCTCTGGTAGTACTATATCCAATTTCTGGAGGAACTGCCAAACTGATTTCCAGAGTGCTTTTACCAGCTTGCATTTCCACCAGCAATGAAGGAGTGTTCCTCTTTCTCTACAACCTCACCAGCATCTGCTGTCTCCTGAGCTTTTTATCTTAGCCATTCTGACTGGTGTGAGATGGAATATCTGGGTTGTTTTGATTTGCATTTCCCTGATGACTAAGGATGTTGAACATTTCTTTACATGCTTCTCAGCCATTTGGTATTCGTCAGTTGAGAGTTCTTTGTTTAGCTAATTTTTAATAGGGTTATTTGTTTCTCTGGAGTCTAACTTCTTGAGTTCTTTGTATATATTGGATATTAGCCCGCTATAAAAAAAAGGTAATTTCTATCTTGCTGACATTTCCATAAATTTTCCTAGGAGTTGATTTCTAGTAACTTCACTCAGGCCATTTCCTATGTGAGCAACCTCACCTCCATTAAGCTTGGCTTTGCTTATTTGTTTGTTTCCTATTATAGATATAATCCACAGTCTGGGCCTATCTCTCTGCTTCTGCCTAGTAGCATATTCTCTAGCCATTTATTAAATTTGCTTTTTCATCAACTTCTAGTATTTACTCAAATGTCACAAAACTTAGGGTAAGCTATATGATAGCCTACTGAAATTTATGTGATTTTCACTCAGATTTGCCATCTGAGCTTTATTCTTCTAATAAATGATATAACTGAAAAACTTTGCTTATGTATACATTCTTCACCCAATGGAATAAAAATCACAGGAGCTCTGAAATGCTTGTTTTGCATAATGTTTGTTCTCAGTATCTTGGACAATAATTAGTAAAAAAAATAGATGCCCATTAGATGTTAGTTACTGCTGAAGAAATGGCTCCGTGTGTAAGAACCTGTATAATTCTTACAGAAGCTCTGCATTCATTTCCCAGCACCCAAATCAGGTGGCTCATAATGCCTTATAACTCCAGTTTCAGGGGTGTCTGATGTTCTCTTCTGACCTCTACAGAGACCCTCAATCATTTATACACATTCATACACAAACACACATAAGTAAAAATAGAAATAAATATTTAACAAATAAATATCTGTTAGATGATTTCAAAGTGAGTATTTTTAATAAAAACCTCAAAGAAAACAAAGATCACTGTAGACTGTTGTACTGAACATGTGGTGAAATTGGGTGGAATATTAAAGATCACTATAAACAGAGTCATCCTTTTTAGGAATCTTGGCCTTCTAGATAGCACTTGGCTATAAGCATAGCATAACTTTCTAAGTACATTTACAACCATGTGAATGAATTGATGTGAATAACAAAGGTAAATAAATTGGACATTTAGGGATGTATCTGTTCTTCAAATCCCTCCCATATTGTTGAGAGTATTGAAAGCAATATTTCTGACATAACTCAACCATTTCCCCCATTCTGTATTTCCCCATGCATTAGAGAATAGGCATTGCTCCAAAAATTTGCACTATAGACTCAAAGTTAATTAAAATGTAACCCA
The DNA here is from genome assembly GCA_019843815.1 of Montemys delectorum. NCBI lineage: Eukaryota > Metazoa > Chordata > Mammalia > Rodentia > Muridae > Montemys > Montemys delectorum. Next base: position 27,752 of record JADRCD010213521.1, read on the forward strand.
AATTTTTGTATCTTAATACAAAACTCACCAATGTTCCTCCAAGAGCCTTGAGATCCTGTCCTTCTCTAGTTTTCAAGTTTGACTGGTCTACATTGAGACTCCTCAATCCATTATTTCAGTTCATTTTCCTTCCCATTACTGGCTTTCATGGTGGCTTCTGCGATCAAATAGTATATGAGTAATTTCTTACCAGTAAAAACTCAGTAGTTCTCACAGAATGTTCAAAATTCACAAACTTTGTCAGTAGAATGTAAGTAGATGTGGCTTTGCTTTTGTTAGCCTACAATGAAGTTTCTAGGGAGTGGTACATGCAGAGAGATGTCATTGAATATGCTTTACAAGCTTGCAGCCAGTATCTTGAAAATAATCAGCATCAATGAAGAGGAGAGGCATCTGTATATGTAGAGAAAAGTTAAGAAATAAAATATTTCTTGGGGTCAGTAGTTATGCAATGTCATCAGCATCACAATGAATCCAAGTGAATACTAAAGAGAACATGAAGGTATTTTTATTATTTTTATATGAGCTATTTTTAATGATGTCACATAGACATGTTAACTAATTTCATTTTTAATTACTTTCATGGAGTGGAAGAATTATAAGTGGTTATATTTAGAACTCATTTAATTAAAGTAGATAAACTGAATTCTGGATGTACAACATACATAATCTCACTAAGTTTTACTCCC
>JADRCD010213522.1:0-18669 GCA_019843815.1 Montemys delectorum
TGTATGTATGTATGTATGTATGTATGTATGTATATATGTATAATACTCCTTACATAATAAGAAAGTATATATTTAAAAAAAACAACTCAGAGTGCTTGAATGACAATCATATTTAAAACTATAAGGTGCACCAATGGTGAATACTGAAAATAGTAATAATGAGAATTAGATCATAAAAATTATGCATAATATTCTATGACTAGTACAATGTATTACAGTACTAGGTGATTTGATCTCCATGTCTGGGATGATGAAAAGAAACATCAAATCTGTAAATGATGTTATGTTGCCGTAATCTTACTCATTTCTTCTGGATATGGCAATGGTATTTCAGCTATACTTTCAGAGTTAAGAATTTGAGGTTACATAGGATGAGTTAACAGGAAATCTCTGACAATATTTGGCTCCTGCAACCACAGACAAATGGAAAAGGCTTGAAGACCCTGGGAGGTGAGGTGAGTGCATACAGACAAGGTACCTACCGGACTTCAGGTCCTGCACTCCAGATCAGGCTGTTTGCTGTGTTGATCAGCATCCCTAGTGTGATATTTAGTCTCTAGTAAACCACAATTAACAATCATTTCTCTAATGCTTCTGTCTTATTTCTTCTGTGGACTTGATTCTTGAGTATGTGCCCTTAAACTATAACTAACTTCTATATTGTAACTCAACTCACATATTCTGCTTCTCAGACTTAGTTTTTATGAGAAAATACATTTGCTTCCAAAATAAATGAAAAAAAATGCGGTTATCTGAGTTTACCAATGTTAAAATGATTCTACATCTTGAATTCCTGAAATAGCTCTGTTCCTTCAGCAAACCTAAAACCCAAGCAAGATCGTTTGGCGCATTTGGATCTAGGCCAGTGCCTTTGATCAGAACTGTATGTTCAGTGAGACAAACTGATTCAAGTTAGCCTGAGCTTAATAAGTGATTGTATCACAGAATAATTTATAGGTCATTTTAAACTCAGAGTGAGTTTGCTCTTTACTTCTTCAGCTTTTTTTTTGGTTGAAATAAGTATGGAAAGAAGTTAAATATCTCCACAATGAATATTGCTGTCTTCATATCTAAATATTCTAAAATATTTCACATTTCAAGCAAAAATCAGAGGAGGAGAGATGATCATTTTTGGCTAGTTGGTCAGGGTAAAGTATTGTTTTCAATTTTCAGCATTGCTGTCTAATTCATTTGGCAAAATTTCCAACATTTAAACTGTCCGTAGGTGATACCACCCAGTGGCGTGGGCTCTCCCATATCAATCAACAATTAAGACAATTTTCCCACAGATTGGGCTGGAAGCCAATCTGTTCTCAGACAATGCCTTAATTGAGCCTTTCTTGTCCCGTGTGTCTGTATGTTACATCAACATGGCAACAATTCTAACCAGGATATACTTTATTATTATAAAGTTTATGTATTCATTATATTACTCAGAAATATTTAAGAAGCAATATTGTATTTAAGAAATATATTTCCTATATATGATTTTTCATGGTGACATGCTTTAGCCCTACTATATTATTTTACTTTTACACATAAATGAATTTTACAATTATTTTCTTTTATATAATAATTTATGCTTACTATTTAAAGGGAAAACTCAAAGACTTTATGTAGATAATATAAAATTATTAGCTACCAATTAATAAACAGAAGCTGGTTTCAATGAGGAGGGTGTTAAAAGTTGTCCTTTTCCATTTTGTGATGATGAGATTACTTTCATATACTTCTTGGCCATTTCCTTGTCCTTTTTAGAGAAGTGGGTCTACAAGTTCTCTGATAATTTTGCAATCAGGTTCTTAGTTTACCTTTGAGATCTAGAAGATCTTTACAGGTTTAGATATTTACCACTCGATTGTGGATGGAAAATGACTTTATCCATTGCGCACAATGTTTTACCACTCCGTCGATAGCTTCCTTTGTTAACAAGCCTTTGCAGTTGAATGTACAACAATTTATCTGTTTTTTTTTCCTTGCAATTTTGTTTTCACATCTGAGGAATAATTTAGTGCTTAGACCTGAATAATGAAGCTTTCTCATTATAGTATTTCCATTAGTTTTATACTTTTACATCTTACATAAAACAAAATGACCTTACAATACTAGGGTGGTTATATTTATCTATATTTATATCCATATTAATAGTTATATCTGTATCTATCTATATTCACATTTTCTGGTTACATTTTTTTGTTGTAGTTCTTGTTGAAGCTGTTTAGAGACTCTTGGGAACCTCAACTGAAGATTTTCCTCCACCAGGTTCAGCTGTAGCCACGTCTGTGAATGAGTGTCATGATGGATAATTGATACAAGAGAATCCAATCCCACTATGGGTGCCACCATCCCTAGGCAGATGAGTCTGAGATGCCTAAGAAATCCAGCAAAGTTTAAGTCAGTGAGAAGGCCAATAAAGCAGTGTTCCTCCATACTTTCTGCTCAAGTTCCTGCTTGTGTTCTTATTTAATGGACTGTGACTTAGAAATATAAGATGAAAAAGCACTTTTCTTCTCAGAGTTGGTTTTGGTAGTAGTATTTTATCACAGTAACTGAAATTAACTCAACACAGTACTTCTCTCTCCATCTTTACTGCGAGTAGGAGGGGGCATGTGTTTGAGAACCCAGAGAACCTGGAGATCATTTACAATATTAATAAGCATGTGAAAATGATAGTGACTTTTGAAAATAGAAGATTCTTTAGAAATTAAAACTAGACTAATTATATCATTGAGCCATGGCACTTCTGATTATTAAAGAGTAGCCTCTAAGTTAATTGAAACGTGGATGTTACAAAGAAAACTGTACTCCTAACATTATTGTAGTACTGACTCCAACAACCAAGATACAGAGGTCAACTCAACATGGATGGAATTCTCATTGAATTCATTAGGCTAACATTCAGAGTTTAACCAAGGAAGAAGATTGGGAATGAAGAGGTGTCTCAGCAGTTAGGAGGTCATACTACTCCAGCAGAAGACCTGAGCTCTTTTCCCAGCATCCTTATAAAGGACTCACATGTACCACAATTCCAACTCCAGGAAATCCTGTGCCCTCTACTTGATCCGGCAGGCATACACACACACACACATACACACACACACACATGCATGCGCACGTGCTTACTCAAACAGCCTAGCTCCAGTCTCTAGGCTAATTTCCAACATCCAACAAGACCAACGTCTCCAGGTTACACCATGAACAAGACCAACAACTGCAGGTTATTCTCTCACCAAACCTGCACCCCCAGGTTACAAGCTCACCTTCTGCCTAATGACTACCAATGCAGAGGGGAGCAGAAATTAAGTTTATGATATGATTCCCAGCACCAGCCAATTATGTTAAAGGCCTTAGTAGCTTTCCAATTAGATGCTTACACACTTACCTCTGCATGCTGCTGACTATAAAGTCTTGCCCTGAAAGACAATCAGAGCTCCTTCACCACCAAAACCATCCAGCATGACAAAGGTGTGTTGGAGGGGCCTTAGCTAGCCAAAATAGAATAAAGATCCTGGTCTGAGTTGCATTAGATTGGCTCCTTTCTGTTTTTTTCATTTTTTTGCAGGGGGGGGGGCGTGGGAATCACTAACACTTCCCTGGCACTACAATTCAGGGGATAATTCTTATTAAATCAGACTTTTGTCTTCTATTGCAACCATTAATGAAAGTTTAATTCATATTGACATTAGTATTTCAAAGTACTGTAAGAGAACACAGAACACGGAAAAAAAATTCCCAAATAAATTTTATCATGGAAAATTTACAGTATGATTTTTTTAAAAATATAATTCTGTAGAACCTTTAAATTATCAGTAGAATATTTAAAACAATCATTCTTTGTGTGGATGGATATTCTTACAAGTAACATATGAATGGATTAGTCAAACCAAGACAAGCTATTAGCTGTAATTGGATTCGAAGTACATAAAGCTAACATGTTCAATTACTATAAATAATCTCACTTTTTCTTTTTCTCATTTCTATGCCTTGTCTCCTTAGTTTTGATGATACATCGCTACAAGTGAGATACGGTACAGGGGTTAGATTTTAAGCAGCTATTCATTCCACAATACATCTCTTGAAACATCCGTTTATGGAAACAACCTCCCCTTCCACAGCCTCAAGTGCAAATCTGAAAAAAAGTGTCACCCAGAATACACTTCAACTTTTTGTTGAAGATAACTGAGTCACTGCTGCTTTGCTGATTTTTGTACTCTCTTTCCCCTTCTCCCCTCCTCTTTTTTCCTGTGACAGTGAGATATTATTTATCTCCTTTTTATCCAAAGCATGTGCAAAACAATACATGATACAAAATTTGGTGCCCCACAAGACACTGTGCAAAATCAAATAAATGGCACATTTGTTCATCATTTGGAGCACCGGTTTTCTCCAAGGTGATCAAAATATACTGCATTCATCTTCAAGAAACTAACAGTGCTTTGAGGATTAAAACACTTCTACCTTTGGGGAGGCCTTAATTGTCTGTTTTAGTTTTCTTACAGAAGCACTATCAGAGCTTTTAGTGCCTATGGAGCATCATATTTCTGCTAACAGTGGTTTGGATAAACTTGCATCTACTATGGTTTGAATGGAATATGTCCACCTTAGGTTAACATGTTTCAACAGTTGCTGTCTGGCTTGTGGTGATGTTTTTTTTTTTTTTTTTTTACTCGCTTATTTATTTACTTTATTCTTCTTTCATACAATATATCTGAACAGGACTTTTCCTTCCCCCTATCTTCAAAAGCCCCTCCCTTCCCCTAGATCCACTCTTCCTTCTCCTCTCCTCCTCCTCTTCCTTCTCCTCCTCCTCTTCTGCCTCCTCTGTTTTCCTTTAGAAAAGATCAGGGCTCCTAGGGATATTAACATTTTTATACTATGACCTAGATCCTAGGAGTGGGTTTCTTGGGCTTGCACTGCAAAATCCATATCCTCTTCTAGATCTAGTCTTGGATCGCTTTTATGATCTGCTAAGATATGAACAAGGTGTGACAGAAGGTCCTGTCACAATGGAGGGTATATACTGAAACAGTGAACCAAGATAAACTTCTCTCCTTGAGTTGCTTTGGGCAAATAATTTGGTCACAGTGACAAGAAAAGCACTCCCAGTTGGCCTCACCCTCTTAAAATGTTTAAAATCATCAATTCCTGTAGCCATTTGTTGGGTAATGGCAGGAATCTCTATTTATCACAGGATTTTTTTTTTAAAAGTTTGATGTGCTGAAAGCAAAATGAGGCTTATTAAAGTATCTTGCTCATTTGTCTAAAATAGTATGACCTTATACATGGCCTCCAGTCATTTAACTACCTTTAGGCTTCAGAAATGAGAACATAATTTTCTAAGTTTTGTAAGGCTGCTTTGAAGCTTATTAATTTTGATAAGCTTTGCACCAGGTAGTTTTGGCTTCATTGATTTTTCTCTATTGATTTTCTCTATCTCACTAATTTCTGCTTCAGTTTTGGGCATATTTCTCTTCTATTTGTATTTGGTATCATTTTCTTTTCTTTTTTATGTTCTCAGGGAAATGGAAAAATAATTCAATTTTACCTCTTTTTTAAATATACATATAAATACCAATTGCTATGATTTTCACTCAAGAATTAATGGTCCTTATTTTTACCAGGAACTACTGTATGTATTTACAAATTATTACATTTTGTACTTCCATGTCAAAATAGTTTATAATTTTCTTGAATTATTTGTGGGCATATTTCTTACCTTCTAATTATTTCTGTGTTTTGTTTTGTTTCTTACAAGATGTATTTATTTTATGTGTATGGATGTTCTGCCTGCATGTATGTCTGCATTTCCTGGAGATGCATGATGAGGGTGTCAGATTTCCTAGAACTGGAGTTAAGGTGGTTGATAGTCACCCTGTAGGTTCTGAGAATACAACATAGGTCCTGAGGAAGAAGAACCAGCCATCTCAACTGCTGAGATATCTTTTCCATCTCTGTATTTCTACATATACTCTGAATATTGATTTTTGCTTTTTACTCACTATAGCTAGAGAGCATTAACACATCATATGATTTTATGATGTGTTGTATGATATGAAATTTAGAATATTACTTATTGTTTCAAAGATTCATGCCTACCGGAGGATTAAGGGTTCTATAAATGTTACTTAGCCTGAGCTGGTTGGTAGGGTTATTAAATAACACATAGGTCCTGAGTAAGTCTAAAATTTACTATTCAATAACTCAGGAAAGAGTGGTAAATCATCTTGGATTCCATATTGTTCTATTTTCCATTCAGTTTTAGTATAGTTTATCATTGGAGGAAGCCTGTTAATTCATATGCTCACTTTTATAAGTTATTACTTTTCTATTAACCAAATACTATATCATTGTGAAGCTTTACTCTTTGTGATAGGAGAAAATACATTTTAATCTACTTCTGATGTTAATATAGCTAATCTGGCTTCTATTACTTCTATTACTTAGTATTACTTCTATTACTATTCCCTAGAGGTCCTTTACTGTCCTTGAGAGACATCTCTTCATCTATATATTTGAAGTATGGTTCTTGCTGGAGACTGTCCTGTAAGCATAGAAGTAAAACCACTATATTTACTGAAATTATAGGTGTTATTAATGCTGAGAAGTATCATTCTTTATATATCTGATAGTTTATTCTACTTTTTCTTCTTTGGTTAAACCAATTTTAATTGTTCTGTACTGCTTTTTTTTAAAAACATTCTTCATTTACATATGTTCATTCTAAGACATATCCACATATGTGAGAACAAATACAAAACTATATGCCTAATAAACTTTAGTTTGGATTTTCATTTTCCTACTGGCCAAGGTTGTTGAACATTTCTTTAAGTGTTTCTCTGTTATTTGTGATTCCTCTTTTGAGAATTCTCTGTTTAGACATCTACCCCATTTTTAAATGAGATCATTTAGTTTTTATGATTCTAATTCCTTGAGTTCTCTATAATTTGGACATTAGATATCTAGCTATGGATATGGAGTTGGTAAAAATCTTTTTCCATTCAGTGGGTTTCCTCTTTGTCTGATAGATGGTATCCTTTGTCTTACAGAAGTTTTTTTGTTTCACGAGATTCCTTAACATATTTTGTATCCAAATATATACATATATGTGCTAGATATTGGAATATTCTTCTGTCTTTGTTTGAATATCTTGATTTATGTAATGATCTCTGGTCTAGTCTACTATATTTTTTATATGACAATATATCCTTTGTAATTATAGCTAGATCTGTTCTTGATTGTACCACATACAAGTTACTTTCCCATTAATCCACTGATAGATTTTAAGAGTTGCTATGGTAGATATTTTAAATGCACTCCAAGTTTCATTTCAGCTTCAAAAGCACCTCATACTTTTTTTAAACTATTTTTTATTATTTTTCATGTTGTTTACATAACAAAATTTATTTTTGAATGAAAATTGGACTAAAAATCTGTACCTTCCACCTTATTTATGTGATTCTTGTTCTTCTGAAATTTTCCCTTCTGATTGTGCATCAAACTTCCTTGATTCTTTGCATGTTGGTTACATTTGCCTGTTCATTTTTTGTTGTTGTTGTTTTTTCAAGACAAGGTTTCTCTTTGTAGCCCAGGCTCTTCTGGAACTTACTTTGTAGACTAGGCTGGCCTTGAACTCAGAAATCTATCTGCCTCTGCCTCCCAAGTGCTGGGAATAAAGGCATGTGCCACCACTACCCGGGCTTGCCTGTTCATCTTTAATGCTAGAAATGGTCTTTGTTGAATTCCTTTAAAGAAATTTAGATTTGTTCTTATATGTATTTATGTTTCTTGGGAATCAGTTTAATGTTTGTAAAGTATGAGAGCAAGTTTTGCTTTCTAATGCAATTCTAGATCTGTCATTGTTCTTGCTCTGACTTAGCTTTATTATTAAGTCATTGTCTTTTACAGAACAATATTTACTTACCTATATGAGTGAGAGACAAAAATCTTTTGGGTTTAGGCTGCCTGTTAGAGAACTTCTCCTAAGTTTGAACTCAAGTTAACTAACATGCCAGTACTTAGCACCAGTTTCCAGGCTACCCTCTTCCACAACAAGACCAACATCTAGCACCAGTTTCCAGGTTATTCCCCAACAAATCTACACCTCCAGATTACAAGCCTGCCCCTAATACTTCACTTCCTAACAACCATCAATCAGGAGGAAAACAGAAGTTAAGTTTATGGTTTGGCTCTCAACACCATCCAATAATGTTAAAGGCCATAATGGCCCCCAATCAGATGTGTAGCAGGCTAGACACCCCCGTAATGTCTCTATAAATGTTCACCTGAAACTGGGTTCCCTGTTCTCCTGCATCAGAGAAGGTGGTGTGGCCCAAGCTCCAGCTTGAATAAAGATACCCTATGCCTTGATGGTCTTTTGGGGGTTCACACACATCTCCTAGGACAACATGAGAAGATCTCCCCATTCTAAACAAAGGTGCTTCACTCTTGAGTGTGTGATATCTGGAGTCACTTGAGATTATTTATTTCTTCCTACATGAGGAATTTGAAGGCAGGAACATATCACTCATTCAAATCCTTGACAGATGTTCTATTCTTCAATTCTCCCTGCCACAGCATTGTTGGATTCCAGTATTAAAGCCTTGTGTTCATTGAGATGTCAGCTTTGTTATACATGCTACTCTGTATAATGTGCCTGGGTATTAACACCAGGGTGTAGCTTGGGAAATGACAGGCCTTTGCTTGGTTGAGTCCATTCTCTGCAATACTTCTCAATGACAAACAGAGCAAACTGCTGATACATACAATACTTTGCATGCATTTCAAGCCCTTGCACTGAGTGAGAATAAAAGCTAATTCTGAAAGGTCATGTGTGGTACAATTCAATTTATATAGCATTTTTGAAATGACAAAATTATAGATGTTGAAGGGAGATTAGTAGTTACTAGGGGGTAGGGATGATGAGTGGATGTAATTACAATGAGAAAGTATGGGTGAAATTTTTGTGGCAACAGGATTGTTCATTTCTTAATCATCCTAATGGTTTTAAATTGATCTATATATATGATAAGATAGTGGATAACTGCATACAGAAATGGTACAAATCTCAGTTTTGAAGTTTAATATTTTACTATTGTAATTAAATAATGAAATCAATTAGTGGGAAAAAAGGTATGGAATGACTCTACTAATTTTGCTGCTTTCTGTGAATCTAAATTTATTTAAAATGTAAAGAAACCATTTCTAACAAAACATCCTCATATTATTCATTGGTAACCTATACTCAATTTATTTAAGAAGAAAACAATAAGAATAATATAACTATTTATTTAATTATTTGAAATAGGGTTTCTCTGTACATCCCTGGCTTTCCCAAAACTCTCTATATAGATCAAGCTGGCCTCAAATTCAAAAGTCCTCCTGCCTCTACTTCCTGACACAGAGAATATAGGGATATGCCCCCATGTCTGGCTAACATAACAGCCATACAGAAATTAATAGAATAAGAATGAATGGAAACAAATAAGAGAGAACACTCATTTTGTGATGTCAGAATTACTTTACAATGCAAAACATAAGAGAAATTTCAGAGAAAGAAAATATGGCCAAGCAATATCTTCAATAAACATGCACGACTGAGGAATGCAACACATTTTCAGCTGTATGTATTTTAAAAATAATAAAATAATAAGTATAATATTCTCTATATATGTATATGTTTAATACCCATAATGTGATTTGTTCTATGAAAGATAGGTTATTACTATACTGAGAATTGCAAAGAAAATAATCTTGACAATTAAAATATTATGAATACTGGGCAGCTACGTTGGTACATTCTGATGTAGATATTTAACAAAATACTCCACATCTTAGTCAATGCAATAGGGAAAGAAAAATAAGAATACTGGATGAATTTTTTGGAAAAGAAATATAAAATATAAAACATTTTTTTTTGAAAATGTGGGATGTGCTTATTTATGTGTATGCTTATATAAGTTTTAAATTACTAGAAAATTTAAAAAATTAAAAAACAGATCATTATAAACATGTATATATACTTAGGTTATAAAATATATACCTATATTCATTAATTAGTGTGTCTCAACCTTCATGAAACAAGCTTGCTTTTGTAGTAGATGACAATCAGCACAGAGGTTCACAAGTGCTCAATATACAAAGAATGAAAGACCATGGATTGCTCACTCCTAAATGGGATATTTATATAACATCACTCACCCCCACGTTCAAAAATCTTCATACTAGAAGAGAGAAGAATGAATTTTAAAAGCTTGAATAGAGGACTGGTGTGAAGCAATGTTTCCATTCCTGAGAGGTCCATGGCACACAAGGTATCTAAGTGGCTGTGACTACAAGACAAGATGAGTAGGGGAAGTACTCACTACATTGCACTCTTAGATGAGGAGAGCTTGGCAACTATGACTTCTGAGAGTGTTAGTTTTATTGAGAAAGAACCCTGATAAGCTGCCCCTGTCCCAAACCCTTTATAATCAGAGTTCATTAATTGAGAAGAATGTTATTTTCCCTTTCTCTGTTTGAGTGTATGTGTGTGTGTGTGTGTGTGTGTGTGTGTGTGTGTGTGTGTGTACAAAGGTATGTGCATGACTGTGAAAGGCAATGATTGAGATTTAGCATTCATTTCTTAAGGACCATTTTTCTTGTTTTTTGAGAAAGATCTCTTACAGGACCTTGGTCTAACTGCTGAGTCTTGGCTGGTGGTAATAGTCTATGTTTTTGTCTTCCTGCACTGGAGTTGTAGCTGGACAATACCACTTCAGGCTGGTTTTTTTTTTTTTTTTTTTTTTTTTTTTTTTTTTTTTTTTTTTTTTTTAATTAATGTGGGCAGAGGGCATCAAGTTCCAGTCTCCATGCTTGTAAGATAGAGCTTTGTCAAGTGAGGCATCTCTTAGCACAAAGTTGTTCTGTCCTCATCTTCTGACTGCAATGTAATTTTATAATGCTGGAATTGCATACTTTGGTTTTGGATTATGATGATAAATATTTAGATCATGGGGATAAATATTTTAGTTGCTGATGGCTCATTAGACCTTATCTTAGTTCATCTACTCATCTGCTTCCAAGCTTTATTTTTTTTTAAAATTTCAAAATAAAATTTTCAATACAATATATTCTGATCAAGGTTTCTCCTCCCTTATCTCCTCTCAGATCTGCCTATCACTTACCTTTCAAACTCCATGCATCCTTTCTTTCTTTTGTTTGAAAAATAAAAGGCAAGAAGTGGTTGTAGCAGAATAAAATAACTCCCCCCCCAAAAAAAAGATAATAAAGGAAAAGAACAAAAATATTTACATACAACCAAATTCCATCAAAATATTAACTGCAAGTAATAATATGCAAGGAATGTACAGTAAGATTTTTTTAAAAATTCACATTCAGAACAATAGAGACAAAATAGTCTCCATAAACACTGTTGAGTTCATTTTGTGTTAGTCATGTACTGCTTGCTGGTTATGTGACTGGTCTTTAAGCGTGGTTTGGATACGTAGTGAGTCTTCATTGTTCTTATGCTTCTTGTAGGTAATAGAGAAATAAATCATCCATATAACTTACTGTAACTTATTGTTCTTTTGTGATTCCCTTTTTTTTTACCTACTTACAGCTAACTGGTTGTAATTAAAAAAACAAAATTTTGTCCACACATTCCATTAACAAGATCAAAAGAATATTTTCACAACATAACTATATAAATTTCCTTGCAAATTAATTCTTATTGGAAGATCAAATAGTTATGAAATTTCTCTGATTATAACACCAAAGCTAATCACTCTGGAGTTATTTTCTAAATCTCTGTATTGTAGAACACTCATCTTTGCATTTATTTCTGCACATGAATTTTCATATACTTTGCCATTTCTAGGTATTATGAATTTCTGAGTAACTAGAACACTTAAAAATAAATGCTAAAAATGTCTATAAACACTGAAAGATAATACTAAGAAAATCTACCCTAAAATTCAGAACATTTATATTATTCTGAAGAAATGATCCATTATATTTGACAAGGCCTGTTCAAACAAGAACATTTGGGCATTTTTCCCCAAATGACACTGTTGGAAACACTTGCTTTCAATCATTCATTTAAATGGTGTTGTGCTTTCCTGATTACAGACCTTCTATGGGTTATAGGAGGAACAATTTATGAATATATGCCAGATAAATTATGGGATGAAGTTCATTGAAAAGCCAAGCTCTGTCATATCGATCTATTCACAACCTGCTATTTATAGACTGAATATTGGTAATTGAAGACTGGCTTACTTTTGTGTAGCCTTGAAGAGATTCAGGTTTAAAATATGAGGTAAAGACTTATCTGGAGGTCAAGATGTAATATAGAATACTGGATGCTAGACTAATAGATATCAAGGGTTAGTATCTGCTATTTGACTGATCTAACAATAATAAAATGTTTTATGAATACAAGGTCAGATTTCACTAGAATAATTTAGTGAATACTTTAAAATAATAAAAATATTGATAACTTAGAGTGATGTAAAACTACAGTCGAAGGAGTGGGAGGGATGGTTCAGTAGTTAACATTATAGACAGCTTTTGTAGAGAACCCATGTTAGCATCCCAGAATTCATGCTAACAGCTCACAATGACATGCAAATGCAGCTGAAGGTACTCTGACTCCCTTCTCTATATCACTTAGGCACCAGCTCTCACATATGCTGAGACATTATTAAAAATAAAATAAAATATTTTGAAAATATAAATGAGAATGTTAGCAAACTTGGCATCAAAACTGGAAAGAATATATGTATGCTCCTTTCTTTAAGCTGGAAGCACACAGTAGCGTGATTTTACATGCTTTATTTGAAAAAAAAAGTCTTCCTCATCAACGTTTTCGAGCCAGCATTTCAGTCTGTATTCTAAACTACCTGGAGGTCACTGTAGACTCTAGGTTGCCTTTGAGTTTCTGGCAGTACTGAGTTTAGGCATGATCAACAACATTTTATTCAAATATATCTACTGTATATAATTGATGTGCTTTATGAGATGTGTATTGCTACATATATATATATATATATATATATATATATATATATATTTACACTTGGGATTAGTCATGGTTTTATAGAGATGCTTCAAGGAAGTGAATAAAAACCTCAAACTAACATGAATATATCTTTAATGAATCTTTAGAAAGTTATGATATGTTAAAGTATACCATTATCAGTATTTTAGTAAAACTCACTGGCACTATCAAATTGCTCATTAGTATACCCTCAAAAAGGTATTTTCTTTATATTAATTGTTTATACAAAATGAGAGGGTAAAGTATTAATTAGTGCAACGTGAGCCATTTAATCTAAACAATAGAATAATTTTACTTAATTTAATAAGTTCCTCATTGACTAAATATTTTATTATCAATTTAGTTTTGAACAATGTTACTCTACAAAATATTTGATACCAATATCTCTCACATCAATTGTTTGGGGAATAAAAAAGAATATAGGGGAAATAATCACCAGAGTATTGGCATTCAATGTTTTTTGACATCAAAAATTGAACTACATTGAGTTTGTAGATTGCTTTCGGCAAGATGACCATTTTTACTATATTAATCTTGCCAATCCATGAGCATAGAATATCTTTCCATCTTCTGAGATCTTCTTCAATTTCTTTCTTCAAGAAACTTGAAGTTCTTATCATACAGATCTTTAACTTGCTTAGTTAGTGTCACGCCAAGGTATTTTATATTATTTGTGACTATTTTGACTAATTTCTTTCTCAGCCTATTTATCCTTTGTGTAGTGGAAGGCCACTGACTTGCTTGAGTTAAATTTATATCTAACTCCTTTGCAGAAGTTGTTTATCAGGATTAGGAGTTTTCTGGTGGAATTTTTGGGGTCACTTAAGTATACTATTATATCTTCTGCAAATAGTCATGATTTGACTTCTTCCTTTCCAATTTGTATCCCTTTAATCTCCTTTTGTTGTCTAATTGCTCTGGCTAGAACTTCACGTACAATATTGAATAGATAAGGAGAGAGTAGGCAGCCTTGTCTAGTCCCTGATTTTAGTGGGATTGCTTCAAGTTTCTCTCCATTTAGTTTGATGTTGGCTACTGGTTTGCTGTATATTGCTTATACTATGTTAAGGTATGGGCATTGAATTTCTGATCTTTCCAAGACTTTTATCATGAAGGGATGTTGGATTTTGTCAAATGCTTTCTCAGCATATAATGAGATGATCACACCTTTTTTTTTTGAGTTTGTTTATATAGTGGATTACATTGATGGATTCCTATATACTGAATCATCCCTGCATCCCTGAGGTGAAGCCTACTTGATCATGATGGGTGATCGTTTTGATGTGTTCTTGGATTTGGTTTGCAATAATTTTATTGAGTATTTTTGTATTGATATTCATAAGAGAAATTGGTATGAAGTTTTCAATCCCTATCAAAATTCCAACTCAATTCTTCACAGAGTTGGAAAGAGCAATTTGCAAATTCATCTGGAATAACAAAAAACCTAGGATATCCAAAACTATTCTCAACAATAAAAAGAACTTCTGGTGGAATCACAATCCCTGAACTTAAGCTGTACTACAGAGCAATTTTAATAAAAACTGCTTGGTATTAGTACAGTGACAGGTAGGTAGATCAGTTGAATAGAATTGAAGACCCAGAAATGAACCCACACACCTATGGTCACTTGATCTTTGACAAAGGAGCTAAAACCATCCTGTGGAAAAAAGACAACATTTTCAACAAATGGTGCTGGCTCAACTGGCAGTAAGCATGAAGAAGAATGCAAATGATTTCATTCTTATATCCTTGTACAAAGCTCAAGTTCAAGTGGATCAAGGACCTCCACATAAAACCAGATACACTGAAACTAATGGGAAAGAAAGTGGGGAAGAGCCTCCAGCACATGGGCACAGGGTAAATTTTCCTGAACAGAACACTAACTGCTTATGCTCTAACATCAAGAATTGACAAATGGGACCTCATAAAATTGCAAAGCTTCTGTAAGGCTAAGGACACTCTCAATTGGAAAAAAACAACAGCAACCAACAGTTTGGGAAAAGATTTCTACCAATTCTATATCTGATAGAGGGCTAATATCCAATATATACAAAGAACTCAAGAAGTAAAACTCCAGAGAACCAAATAGCCCTATTAAAAATGGTGTACAGAGCTAAACAAAGACTTCTAAACTGAGGAATACTGAATGGCTGAGAAGCACCTAAAGAAATGTTCAACACCCTTAGTCATCAGAGAAATGCAAATCAAAATAACCCTGAGATTCCACCTCACACCAGTCAGAATGGCTAAGATAAAAAAACTCAGGTGACAGTAGATGCTGGTGAGGTTGTGGAGAAAGAAGAACACTCCTTCATTGCTGGTGGGATTGCAAGCTAGTACAACTACTCTGGAAATCAGTTTGGCAGTTCCTTAGGAAATTGGACATAATACTACTTGAGGACCTAGCTATACCAATCCTGGGCGTATACCCAGAAGATGCTTCAACATGTTATAAGGGCACATGCTCCACTATGTTCACAGCAGCCTTATTTATAATAACCAGAAACTGGAAACAACCCAGATGTCCCTCAACAGAAGGATGGATACAGAAAATGTGGTACATTTAAACAATGGAGTACTACTCAGCTATTAAAAGCAATGAATTTATGAAATTCTTAGGGAAATAGATGGATCTAGAGGATATCATCTTGAGTGAGGTAACCCAATCACAAAAGAACAAACATGGTATGCACTCACTGGTAAGTGGATATTAGCATAGAAGCTCAGAATACCCAAGATACAATCCACAAACCACAAGAAACTCAAGAAGAAGGAATACCAAAGTGTTCATATTTCTATCCCTATTAGTATGAGGAACAAAATACCCATGGAAGGAGGTGCAGAGACAAACTATGGAGCAGAGACTGAAGGATTGACCATCCAGAAACTGCCCCACCTGGGAATTCTTCCCATATACAATCACCAAACCCAGATCCTATTGTCGATGCCAGCAAGTGCTGGCTGACAGGAGCCTGATCTAGCTGTTTCCTGAGAGGCTCTGACAGGGCCTGACTAATATGGAAGTAGAGGCTCACAGTCATTCATTGGACTGAGCACAGGGTCTTCAATGGAGGAACTAGAGAAAAGACTCAAGGAGCTGCCACATCCACTCGTCTACACCAGTCATATCCAAATTATCGGGGGTAAAAGCCTGATTAAGAATGAGAAGCATTAAGGATCCAAAAGGAGTTCTGTGCCTCCTGGGTATTCAGACAGTCGCTGAGTCTCCTAACTCAGACCAGTCTTTCCAGTTCCAGATCAGTCTTTCCAATCGTCAACACTCCCGCCCTCATATTTAGGCATAAAGGTACCCCAAGAAATGATTTATAAATGGCTAAGATTGGGCATTGTTTCCTGGCCAGCACAATGATTCCAATATATCCTAATTTAATTCCAAGATGTCTTTAGCTTAGAATTTCTCTCAAGGAATCTGCCTTACCAGACAGGTTTTGTCCTCAGAGTTAGCAACAGAGGTCATGCACATTCCTTAGGGCAGCCCCACAATAGTCGGAGCTGTTTTACTTACTAGAGAATAATCCAAGGGCTTCCCTCCAGCAAGACCCAGAGAATTAGCAGAAAATGCTAGATTGGATTTTCCTAGTCTTGCCTCCAGCAGAAGCAGAGAATTAGCATAGGAATACCAAAATAGCCCCAGCAGGGAGGGCTCAACTGCTCTTCCTCCTGCTTCATTCCTGGTTACCTACCTACTGACCTATGTGACTTCAGTCTTGCTTTCTGATCCTTTTGACCCCTGCCCATCTACGTGACTCTTGTCATTCGCCCTGTTTCCTGTATACCATATAAGCCTGCTTCTCACTTTGTGCTCTCTCTTGGATTTGGACTCTCTTGGACGGAGACTCGAACTAGAACTTAGATTCATGAAGCCTGCAGTCCCTGGGCCCAGAGAACTCGGGCCCGGGGGATGCAGCGCCTATTCAGAAGAGGTGGCTGCTTTAGACTCAGTGTGTTTCAGGTGGCCACAGATGTACCTTAATTACTAAGCTGCTATATTTATTATTTCTCTTTTGCAATGATTGTAAAAGTCTGATGCCATTTTTAAGAAATACGTTCAGATCCTGTACTTCATGTGTCATCTTTGCCATCATTTCTTCGCCTACGACTTGTTGACCTGACTAGGACCCTGTTTCTCCCGTGGGTTGAGGGAAGATCGGCAGGCCTGTGACAAGGAGCTAAAAAGGTTTGCAGCCAAATAGGAGGAACAACAATATCAATTAACCAGCACTCTCAGAGCTCCCAGGGACTAACCCACCAACCAAAGAGTACACATGGTGGGACTCATGGCTCTAGCTGCGTATGTAGCAGAGGATGACCAAGTCCATCATCAATGGGAGAACAGGCCCTTGGTCCTGTGAAGGCTCTATGCCCCAGTGTAGGGGAATGTCAGGGCCAGGAAGCAGAAGTGGATAGGTTGGTGAGCAGGGGAAGGGGGGAGGGAATATGGTTTTTTTTCAGAGGGGAAACCGGGAAAGAGGATATCACTTGAAATGTAAATAAAGAAAATCTCTAATAAAAAATTATTTAAGCAAAAAAACTAAAAAAAAAAATGTTGAACTACAGGATCTTTCTGTTATTACCAAATATATCATTTCATAATCTAAGCTCCCCTCCTTTTCTGTATAATGGCAGGAAACACATCTTTCATACAAAATTAACTATGTGAAGGAATGGTGATGGGGCAACGGAGACAGGCACAGTACCTCATGATAAGGAGGCTAGAGCCTTTCCAGTACATGTTCTTCATGAAGTAGAACGCAAAACTAAATAATCAAGTGGAAGAATGCATACTCCAATTTTGTGTGAACAGATTAACCAATCCAGTCCAGGGATGCCTTCTTTGAGAACTGTTAGTACTGAAAACAACACCAAACTAATGTTTCCTAGTTAGTTATAGTTAGTTAATATTTGGCAGGTTCAAGAATGTCTCACGTGCCTTGAAACACAGAAAGAGTCTGTAATGCAGAAGTGAACAACAATGCCAAGCCAACTAATCAAACAAACTAGTTATACAAACTGTTTATTCAAATAAACAGTGAGGTGTTGGGGGATTGATTGTTGGCTCACTACTTAATAGTACTTTTTATTCTTGCAGAGAATTGTAGTTCAGTTCCCTGTATCCGCATGGTGGCCCTCTCCAGCCCTAGCAGCACCAGACCAGCTCACTGTGCACATTGGGTAGATGCAGGCAAAGTACTCATACACATCAAAAATAAAATAAATTATTTTGCATATTTTCATAGTTTGTTGTTGGTGGTATTGTTGTTTTCAAGGAGAGCCCAGAAGTTAAGAATATTGTTTAGTTCTTCTCTCCAGAAGATCTGAGTTCAGATCCCGGCACCTATAGGGCTGCTGTAATATAAGGTAACTCTTATTCACCTGTAATAATTATTGTCTCTGAGGTTTACTGCCTCCATCTGTTAACTTAGGCCTAATTCAGAAAGCTTTTAGCCTCCTTAAAATCTTATCTAGGTCTAGAATGTTTTCAGCCTCTGAGACTTGCTGCTGAACAAACTCACCCCTTCCTAGTTCTTTCTGACCTCCGGCTGGCTGATTCAACTCAGATGTTCTGGCTCAAACACCCCTCCAAAATGACTGATTCAATTTGGCTTTTT
>JADRCD010213523.1:0-15976 GCA_019843815.1 Montemys delectorum
GCCTCTCCTCAGACCCCCAAAAGCCCAAGGAACCAAAGCCCCACCTACCTTTCTTCTACCTAGCTACAGGCTATAGGCATCTTTATTCAACCAGTAGTTTTAAATTAAGGAGCAAATTTACACAGCAAAAGCTGGCATGAGAACTCAATTCACTTTGAAGCAACTACACCTAGGGATACAGAATTAAACATTCAACATAGCAACAGACCAAATCTCCACTTATGGTAAGAAAGCCTAAGTCCAAATTCTTTTCCTTAACATTTAGTAACACACACACCCCTCTACCCCTTAACATGAGACATGAACTAAATCATACCACTCTCTGAGCCATACAACAGGACAAATCTGACCTGGCTTCTGTGCCTGTAAGAACATGTAAACTCGGAAACTTAAAACATGACAACTGTAAAGCAGGTGGAACCAAGAGCACAATTCATTAAACAACTACTATTTAATGTGTATTTGGGTGGGAGGTCAAGTGTCATGGTCTGCACAGGGAACTCAAAGGATAAATGGAGGAGTGGTTTTTCCTCCCACCATGTGAATCCCACTCAGGTGGTCAAATTTGGCAGCAAGCACCTTCACTTGCTTAGCCACCTTGCCTGCCCACCAGCATGGTTTTTATCCACATCCCCTACTATGTATGGATTCACCTGGTTATTCTACAAGCTCTTTGGTTTAAAAAATATTAACTTTCTTGAAATCTATTACTAGAACAAAAAAGTTAATGTAAAAATGTCACTACCTAGATAGAGTACATCAATTTAATAATCTTATTGTTCAATGCTGTACGAACTGGATTTGTTTTGATAGATAAAAAGCACTGGGCTCAAAGATCAATAGATTTGTAAGACCACACACCAACAGATACAAGGTATTAAGATATTACACTATCTGACCTTTCATACCCACAGATATTATCAGATTTAACGGGCACAAAGTTTTTTGTATGAATAAATAAGCAAATATGTAACTCAGAAGAGCAATGCAATCTGTTCTACACATAGCATAACACCAGTACAATGATTATATCTTCACCATGACAAAATATTAAGATGCATAGTTTAAAAAACACGTTTTCAAAAGCATATTTTAATTTTTGAATTTTAATTCAAGTACAAGTCAGCTAGTTAACATAAACAGAACACAAATGCACATAATTTGCAGCCATGTACAAAAATGCAAAAATAGCAACACTCACATGAATGGGCAAAACTCATCAGCTCTTTTAAAGCTGACCACACACTGTGATTGATTGGTGTAATTTAATTCACATCCACTGGGGTACATTCAGAAAGTTTAGCGTAACTGATCAGAAATAGTCCTTTAGTTTCTAAAGTGGATAGCATAAAAATCCAGGTACAATTAAGGAGAAACAAAGTTATAGGGGAGAAGGTACATGAGGGGGCAGAAAGCACTCTTTATTTTATATAGTAAAGTTCTGTCTTATTTCCCCAGATGCATGGATCGTCTTAGGAATGTTGAAAGTTACAGTAAAGGAAGATAACGAGTCCCTGTCATAGTATCATAGGCAGTTTGGACAGAAAAGCATGTGAACTGAGGAAGAAGAGTCTCAGAGAAAGGAGACCGATTTCTCCCACTTAAGTTCTTCAAACTGAAATTATTATTTCCTGGATTTTTAAAAAGCCAAACATGTTTAAACTTTAGTAAATGAACACTTATTCTTCTGAATACCCCAAACTGTGCTCATCCTAACAAGGCTACCACAAGCGGACATCCAGGTTTATGGGACAAAAGTCTAGGAACTGTGATCTAACAATGCTGTCATGGTGTCTAACAATGTTGTCAGAATGACAAGCTAGCTCAAGCCACTCTATGAGTCGGGTTGGTTCTACAGTTGTACAATGAGACCTGGAACAGGGTTCTCGAGCATGGAGGGCAGGCCTGTAATGCTGACACTGCAGGCAAAGGCAGAGAATCAGGAGTCAAGGTCATCATGGGCAACAAGAGCCCCTATCACCACAAAAATAAAACAAACTAAAGTTGAAGAAAAAGCCAAACCAAACCAATGTCAGAGGTTTGGCTAGATCATTCCCTGGAAACTTAAAGCACTCTGTGGTACCCCACTACAGTTTGGCAATTCACCAGCTGGATTATCCAAATTTCAAGCACTTGAGCCACAGCAGTGCTGCCGGGTGAGGTTGCTTCCAGTAGCTATTGCTCCAGCCGGACTGAGTGAGTTCAGTTTTCTGAGAAGACTGCAACAAGAGTGTACAGCAAGGCCCACTGGCTCTTTAAGACATTTAAAAAAAGATTGAAAACAAGTTTTTAAAAAAATCCAATGCTCAAGAGTATGCGCTTTTTAAAAAACATTATAATTAGCATCTTCAAAGAAACGCGTCATAGACAAACTATATAAAACATATATACGATTTTCTTTTTTTGGATTATCTCTGTCATAAAGTAGATAACGCTCAGGGGAAAAAAACAAAAACAAAACAGACCCCCTTGCTCCTTTCCAGCTGTTGCTTTACAAGAAAACAGAGACTCTAAAACCTTCTTTTCTGCAGATCACATGCTAACTTTAAAAGCTGAGTACAATGCACTAGAGGTTAGTGTAAGTTTTACTTGCAAAATACAGACTACTACATGTTCATCCCTGAAGGACACTTATTGTGGATTTGCTACGACAACACAAGCTGTTCCTTGGCTGCTGGTTTTCATGTCATTCTTCATCATCTGAGATCTGTGTAACGCAGGAGAACATGTCCTACATTCAACATAATTACGTGTTATGGATCCTCACAGAGCAAATGACGCTGTATTAGGCAGTATCAATGGCACCTAAAGAGGCAAACACTATAGCCTAAGACCTTCTCTACAGATTTGAGTTAAATCCCCAGGTAGGGACTCATTTTTTGGTATGTTCCATGTAATAGATGTCAAAGCTGCAGTAATTCCAAAGGTAACAATCTAAACGTGCCTTTGGTCTCCAAATAGACTGGAATATTTTTAATTCCAATCGAGCACCTCAAAAACATCCAGTTACTGATTACAAGGAAGTCAAGGTGAGAAACTGAAGAGGGAATTAAACTTCATTGGTGACAGCAGAGAAAGCTTTCAATGGCATGCGGCTTTTCCATAAAAATGTGGCATTACACAGCATACTTAAAATACTGTACTCCAAAACATACCTAAAATCCAGAAAAAATATTATGAACACTGCTTCTGACAAATACATAACAATATTAAAGAAATTAACATGAATTCTCTCCTAATTTTTACCCCCTCAAAAGGCCACAAAGTGCATTCACAAAGTCATTCGGAAGAGAAAGTCATTGCACAAAATGTAAAATTAAGGTACCCTGATGAGTACCACAGTAGAGTTTAATTGTAGAAGTTTTCTATGCTAGTGTAGCAACATCCATAGGAACATCTACAGTATTGCAGCAAACACCTTTACAATGGCCGTGTATATTAAAGTATTCAAAGATGTTGCTGACTCAACAGCAAAATTTAAAAACTATCTCTTGTTAACACAATGAACTAAAACTAGCCCGACTCTGTGAGAGCGCATTTAGGGAACTAGGAAGAACATCTGTCCAATGTAACACACTAATTTACAGGCTCTCTGCTAACTAAGATTTGCTGTATCTGATAGCTGAGCATGCCTTTTTGTAATATTTATATTGTCCTAAATATTAGAATCACTTCAAGGAGCCTATAAAGGGCAAAACTGAAAATTACCATTTCCTCTACCAACAAAGAATGACTTATACAGATGTGGGAATAATCCAAAGGTTAAAATTCTTAATGTGAAAGTAAGTAGAAAAAAATTCAAGTTGTTAATTTTCTACTTTTAAAATAAATAATATGTAGGTATGAGACTGTGATAATCACATTATGAATCAAAATTACATCCATTCCTGCATCACATAATTGGAGAAGGTATGAGGATGCTCTCTACGTCAGAGTCAGTATCCACTAGCTTATTTAATAGTCCAAAACCATTGCTGTGTGTATCTGTTTGATATGTTAAAGTCCACATTATGATGGAGATTTTTTAGCTGTGACCAAAACATTTTGTTTTAAATGTTGAATGTTAAATGTTGAAAATGTGAAATATTTATATACTACTTCACTGCTTGTCAAAATACAGTGATTACAGGTGTCAACTTAAAACACTGTAACAGGCAGGCCCTCCTGGGGAACTGGTACTGAGGATCTACTTGTTATTTTACAGTATTGCAGGAGAAGTTCAAGTTAGTCATCTGTCATTGTCACTACCATCTTTGGAAAATTACAGTACAGTATATACTTAGGAATGATTTTGTTTAAACAACCAAAAATGCTCATGAAATTAACACTATATTCTGAATGTCATAATCCAGTAAAACAAAACTGGAGCTGGTGAACAATAGTAGAGAAAATGGCAATTTTGAGAAAGGAATGCTTTCCAAAGCATTCTGTAAGAGGCAGCCCAGGGTTTCTTCATTCAAAGATTAATGTGGTGTGGTACCTTACTTCCTAAAACCAAACTTCCACTCAGCCACAGTAGTTACGCGTTTCCCAACTACTGTCTTCTGTCCATCTTGCTGGCTTCAAGCTTCCATGGTCCACTGTGATCTTTTGGTCTTCCTGCTCTGTAGCATGGCAGCCCCTGCGCTATCCATTGAGTAGGTAGACCACTAGTTCGTAGGTGGCCATCATAATGGCTGTGTTTGGAATCTGTCTCACCAGATGAGTTGTTAGACCTCGGTAAAGAGACCCATAGCCTTCTTCTTGAACAATCAAAGACAATGTCTGAAAAAAAGATCTGTATTTTGTCCCTTCTTCACGTAGTCTTGTTCTTACAACTTCTGTTTAGGAAAAAAATAGAAAATCATTTAACTGCAACATCGCTGCAACCTTTTTACCCTCCTCTTACCGAGCACAGAGCTGATCTGTCACTATAAACTCCTGATAGTGATTCAATGTATAGCTTGCTGAAACACCAAACTAATCCCATCATATACACTAAAACATAAAGGTATAAATTAAATATAGCCTGATGGACAAATAATATTCAGAAATATAGTAAAGATGAATATAGGATATATTAGGAGCAATTTTTTGGTGGGCATGCTTAATGTGGCAATATAAAATAATATTAAATTGCTTGGGTCTTTGTAATTTAAAGACTTTAAATCTGGGATCCATTTTTGACATATTCTTGGGCAAATTACAATTTTTAACATTTCTTCTTGTTTTCCATTTAAAAATGATGGCAACACTAGACTTAAAACTATCAAGAACAGCATTTCCTTCTATGGCAGTTGAGTCTTGTATACTCTAGAGGGTATGCACGTACTCCTCTGGCCCAGCCACTCTCTTACCGTGTGGATACGCTATGGTTGTGGCACAGGTTTTGGAGGTGGCAGCAGCTAGCATCATTCTCACAAAGTCCGAGGCTTCTTTCACAGACTCCTCATCAGTTTCCATCATAGAAGCAGTCTTACATTCCAGTAGTTTTTGCTTTATACTTTCATAAATAACAAAATGGATAACTGTCTCTGATATGCCGGCATAGGAGGCAGACATCCCCCTGTAAAATCCTCTCAGTCCGTCTGTCTGATAGACTTTACGAACACATTCAAAAGTACCCATTTGCTTTTCCCCACGATTCCTGCAAGAAATAAAAGGGAAAAGATTACTGACATCAAGTACTGGAAGATTTTTATCGAAGCTAACAAAATATGTATTTTTTAAATAAGGCATTCTTTATTTTTTTTCCCCACTTTCAGGGAACTCCATGCCATGCTCAAGTGTTGACCCAAGGAAAACTCAAAAAGTATCAAACCCCAAACTCTTACACTGTGAACATTAGGTTCTAAGGAAGCTAAATTTCCTTCGCACGCAGTGACATGAAACAATGAGGGTGAGCATTGTCAGCATCGTGGTGTGCATCATAATCTCAACACTCTGGGAAGCAGAGGCCAGGGAAATGTTTTATGAATTTGAGGCCAGCCTCGTCCATACAATGAGTTCCAGGCCAGCCAGAGCTACATAATTAAGACTCTGTCTCAAAAAGACAAACTAACCTCCCCCACAAAGCCAAGGGAGGTGTTAAATTATGATACTGCACCTTAAAGTAAGGATCATAATTAGGTTTCTTTCAATTTCACAAAGGTCCATCTGAAAAGTTACCAGAGAAGTGTAAGACAGACTCCACTGTAGAAGCCTGGTAAATAATGACTCAGTTCCTACATTTACTAAGTGATTACTCAGTATCTTTCCAAATATAATCTCTGTTCGTGCCACTTAAAGGTACTGTAGCTATTCTTAAAGGGTACAGAATATACTCTTTCATATCTATCTTTTTGTAAAAATACTTACTGTAATAATAACTGTGATAGTATAATGTCACACTTTTAAAACCATGGGCTGCCTTTTCCAAATTACTTTCAGATCTTTGGCTTTTAGAAATGAACTTTGTAAAGCCACAACATTCAAGAACTAGTCAAAATGAAATAACCAAGCCATTTCCTTTCAAGTTTATAAATAGCATATAATTCAACATGAAACATATGGAAAATGGATAATAGATAATTAACTACTAATGATTTGTTAAGTCAGCTTTATTATTGTAGCCTACAGGATAGAATAATATTTTCCAAAATTTAAAACCAGAGGGAAGATGTATAAAGAACCCAAGGTCAAAAATGTGCAATAGTTGACCAGTATGGTAGTTGAACAAGAATGGCTCCCATATGCTCATGGTGTCTGAATGCTTGGTTCTCGGTGAGGGGAACTTTAAAGATTAGGTGTAGCCTTGTTAGAGGAGGTATATAGGAGGAAGTTTTGAGGCTTTAAAAGCCCATTTCAGGCTCACCGTCTCTCTGTGTCTATGGATTAGAATGTAAAGCTCCCAGCTCCAGCTCCAGCACCATGCCTGTCTGCTTCCCACCATGATGATCATGGACTTAACCCTATAAAACTATAAGCAAGACCTCAATTAAATGCTTTCTTTCATAAGAGTTGCCTTAGTCATGGTGTCTCTTCACAGCAACAGAATAAGACAGAAGTTAGTGACCAGGGACTGGGTTACTACTGTGACAAGCTTGACTATCTGTTGAGAACAGGGGGGCTCTAAAAGGTGATTGAATAGTTTAAGCCAAGCTTAATGGGCAATCCTTGTAAGAGCATGCAGTACAGAAGTGCTGAGGGTGACGCAGACACTGGGGACACTACTCTAAAGGTCTCAGAGGGGAGCATTTTCAGCTGGACTAGACACCATCTTGTGATATTTTGGCAAAGAACGTGGCTATTTTTTCCCTTCACCTAAAAACGCGACTGGGGTTAAATTAAAGAGTTTTGGATCAATATCACTGATAAAGGTTTAAGACAGCCTACAATGGACTGTGACATGTGGTTATAAGCGATCATTTTATGCAGAAAGGGGGCAAGTGGTACAAAGAGAAATATAGATTATACAGTTGAAGAAAAAGAGCACCAAGAAATATAATGTTGGAACCAAGTTCTTTTTTTTCTTTTGTTTTATTGGTTATTTTATTTATTTATATTTCAAATATTATCCCCTTTCCCAGTTCCCCCTCTGCAACCCTCCTTCTCACCTTCCTCCCCCTGCTTCTATGAGGATGCTCCCACACACACCCACCCACTCCTGCCTCAGTGCCCTAGCATTCCCTTACGCTGGGACATCAAGCCTCCACAAGACCAAGGGCCTCCCCTCCCACTGATGCCAGATAAGGCAATCCTCTGCTACATACGCAGCTGGAGCCGTGGGTCCCTCCATGTGTACTCTTTGGTTGGTGGTTTAGTTCCTGGGAGCTCCGGGGGGAAGGGGGATCTGCTTGGTTGATGTTGTTCTTCCGAGGGGGCTGCAAACCCCTTTAGTTCCTTCAGTCCTTTCCCTAACTCCTCCATTGGGGTCTCTGTGCTCAGTCCAATGGTTGGCTGCGAGCATCTGCCTCTGTATTGGTCAGGCTCTGGCAGAGCCTCTAAGAGGCCAGTTGTACCACACGGAACCAAGTTCAAAAAGATTAAAAAGTTTAGTTGGGTGGTGGTGGTGGTGGAGCACTAATGCTTTTAATTCTAGCACTCAGGAAGCAGAAGCAGGTAAGTGGACTTCTGAGTTCAAGGCCAGCTTGGTCCACAGAGTGAGCTCCAGCCAGGACTACACAGAGAAACCCTAGCTTCAAAAAAAAAAAAAAAGTTGGGTGGTGGTGGTGGTAGGGAAGGTTCAGTGGTTAAGAACACTGGTTACTCTTCCCCGCACCCTTACAGTGGCTCCTAACCATCTGGGACTGTAGCCCATGGGATCTGGTACCCTTTTCTGGTGTGCAAATGTACATATAGACAAAACACCCACCTAGAAAAGATACAGAAGGAAATCTTTAAAGACAAAAAAAGTTTAAGGAAAGGCCTGGTTCAAAGTGAAATAAAGGGAATAGTGCCTCCAGGGAAGGACACTCCCTTGCTAATCCAGATCTAGATCGAGAGACTACCAACAATTTTTTCACCGGTGGTCTTGAACCCCATTAACAATATATATAACCACCCACCCACACACTCACTCACTCACTCACTCACTCCTGTTTCTCTAGAGAACCCTGACTAACACAACCAGATAGGATCGGCTATTTAAGAAGTATAATCTCTATCTTCTGCACTGAGGCCAACAGCAGCTGAGATGGAAGACCTCAGCTGCACTGCTTCCTCTAGTCTGCTCTCAGTTGACAGAACATGCCTACAGTCTTATAATTGGATTCCCTCAGATTTACTCTTATTGGTTCTTTATTAAAACAGGCTTAAAAAAATCATGTATTGATCTATTTAAAATAAACCACACTGACTTCTGGTCAATCATATAACATGAACCAGTATTTGCTCAACATAGCTTGTTGAATGAATCAAACTTTGGTAAAATGAGGTCAGTGGTAACTAAAGATTTCTGCCATCATAGGAGTGCTACCTCCCAGCTCAGGGCTTTTTGTACATGGGTCACTGGATTAAGCAATGGTCCTTTCTCTAGACTAGCTACAAGGTAATTTATTTAGCTGTTGGGAGGCCCTTACAAGTAGCCATACAGGTAACAATCACTACTTTGGCTTGGTTAACCTATCACACCCCAATAAAAAGCACATAAAACTCCAACACACATGCAGTGTTAGAAAGTGTTAGAAAGTGCTATGCAGCAGGCTGGAGAAGTTTCAACCACAGATTTACTTCCTGTGGACTCAATATGCAACAATACTGGTTGGCAAAGCAAGATGAACCTACTGGGGTAACACTGGCAGGTGGATTTCAGGGATGCCCATCTGCTTTTACACTGGATCAGACAGAGGCTTGCTTCAGAGAAAGGGTTTCCCACTTGGTTCTGAAAACTGGTCACACCCCAAGACTAAGTGGGGGAAGTAATTGCTAAATGGACATGACAGGCCTGTCAGATGTCCTTCTAAGTAACCATGCTCATGCCACAGAAGGCTGCTGCTGCCTGCTTCTTTTTGCAAAGTTGAGCTGTGACTAGATGCCAAAGGACAAAGAATTAACAACTGTAGCATGTTTAGCTAAGACTCAGCAAATACTGTTGGAAGAGGGGTGGAAAGAATGCAAGAGACAGAGTGATGACACAGAATACTGATTTCTAGTCATGACATGAGGATGGTACTTAACTCATGGCAGCTGTGATGACCTGCACAGGATCTCTACACACCTGGCCCATCAACACTGCTGAGGGAGAGGAAGGGGTTCACAGAATGCTATTCTCTCCTGAGGATTTAGGTGCAGTTAAAGGCTGATGAGGATAGAATTTCTTTAGCAGTGGAGCTATTTTAACGGCCTACCCTCTTTTAAACAAAACTCTTACCCATGGCTCCTAGAAATAACCCTAAAGAAACTCAAGGAGCACACACACAGAAGACAAAAGGAGAGATGGAGCTGGGATCACTGAGAAGAGAACAGGAGAGAGAATATACATGTGGTGTGTGTGTGTGTGTGTGTGTCCATGTGTGAAAATGTTAATGCCATCTCACTTTTGTGTATAAAACCAGCAGCCAAAAGGATAAATGAGGAATTACAAATACAAACTTAGGGCTAGAGAGATGGCTCAGCAGTTAAGAGCACTGACTGCTCTTCCAGAGGCTCCTGAGTTCAATTCCCAGCAACCATATGGTGGCTCACAACCATCTATAATGGGATCTAATGCCCTCTTCTGGTGTGTCTGAAGACAGCTACAAGTGTACTCATACACATAAAATAAATAAATCTTTAAAAAAAACCCAAAACACAAATTTTCTAAAAAAACAAAAACAAAAAAACAAATACAAATTTATACATAAAAAATTAGCTAATCCATGTTAGCTTAATTTTTTTTAAGAATAAAAATATGGGGGCTAGTGAGATGGCTCAGCAGTTAAGAGCACTGACTGCTCTTCCAGAGGTCCTGAGTTCAAATCCCAGCAACCACATGGTGGCTCACAACCACCCATAATGAGATCTGACGCCCTCTTCTGGTGTGTCTGAAGACAGCTACAGTGTCCTTATCTATAATAAGTAAATAAATATTTTTAAAAAGAATAAAAATATTCTTAAAATTTTTATTTTTTTTAAATTTTTTTATTTTTATTTAAGGCTGGTGAGACGGCTCAGAGGTACTGAGTTCAATTTCCAGCAACCACATGATGGCTCACGACCATCAATAAAGGGGTATGATGCCCTCTCCTGGCACGCAGGTGTACATGCAGACAGAGTACAGGTACATGCGGACAGAGAACACATCCATTTACAAAAAAAAAAAAAAAAAAAAAAAAAAGAGGGAATAACTATACCTTAAGCTAGGTATGGTGACTCACCTGTAAGCACAACACTTAGAAGGCTGAGGCAGTCAGATCAACATGCATTTGAGGGCAGCCTGTGCTCCTCCTGGGCTACAGTAAGACTCTGTCTGAGAACCAAACTAAACCAACCAAATAAAAACCTACCTTGCATCAAGCTGTAACCGAGTCTTTATAAGCCAAATGGGGTTTGTTGCAGTGATTGCAGTAAAACCTAAATAAATATATTTAAAATAATGTCAGTAGACAAGAAACATATTATTCACATTAAGGATCTTTACATAATAGGAATCTATAGTAAAAAAATGTCTAGAAATGTTGAAACTATTAACTGATATAAGCTTTATACTTTTCATTTTAAACCCAGGTAACCATGAACACCTGTTCACAATGCTGGCCTTCCTAGATGAATCTTTCAGGAGCAGACTCTGGCCTCACCTCAAGTGGTCTCCCAACCTACATGAAAGCAGAGTTTTCTCTCCTCTTCAATCCAAGTTCACAAACATGCATTCTAGAACAGTTGCCTGGGGGTGAATCTATTACCTGCCACACTACATTCAAAGGGAATCCTATATAAATAGCATTATTTACTAATATTTTGGTCTGTGGACCAGAAGTTTGGCCCAGCATTTTATTTTAAATAAATATTAACACAGAGGTAAGATTTCTGTTAGAGGTTAACAGGTGGGGCTATTTATTACACAATTAAATAAATAAATAAAACCTCCTAAAAAGTTTGTCCAAAAAGTTACAAACCGGAATTTCCTTATCCCTTCTACAGACAGTGAAGAAAGTCAGTAGGGTAGAAAGCAGCTCTCTGTCACTACCATTCACCTAGTGACTGCCACTGCAGAACAGCAGTGGCCACGGTGGGGTGGCTCAGTTTTAGAGTAAATAAGAATCTCTGGAGCAGTGTGCTTCTGGGACTAAGCATTATCTTTTATTTTTAGGAAAACAGCATAGAAAATGCTATCTTAATGACAAGAATTTATAAAGATGTTTCACCTATATAAGAGTATTTATTTTGCTTTTCCAAATAAGATCAGTAACACAAACTTCACAGAATTACATTTATTCAACTGGCCTTTAAATTCACTGAAAACTCACATAGAGAAATAAGGAACCTAGTTATTTTAATACCTTCTATCAAATACTACCATGCCAAGTGGGTTGCTTTTAGAAAGACATACTATACTCAGCACATTTAATATGAGAAAAATGCTGTGATGTATTTAATCCTACTATAAAAGTTATCAGAGCCAATCATAAAGTTTCTTTGGCTTTTAAAGCTGCTACATTAAGTGAAATGATCTAATTCAACTGTTCTTCCCCTTTCTGCAATAGCAGATAATTAACTTACTCAAACTTAACTTCTTTTATGCCCTCTTTTAGCAAGATAAAGTTTGGCTTATTAACTTTTTAATACTATTTTGACTAGTATATAGTTTCTGCATTTCTCACATGCTTTTAATACTAAAGAGGACTGAGACCAATAACTTTGGCATTAGCACGTAATAACATAATCAATTTAAAATATGGAACAGACTGTCAAAGAATAACCTTTTTAATAAGAGGTTCTTCTCATGAATTTATTCTTGGTAAAAGAAAAACATGACTATATTTGTCTTACATGCTTGGTCTGAAAATGAATGCACATTCTTATTTTCTTCTTTTGAATCTCATTTTTCTAAATGAGAAAGTTAAACTTAACAAATTAAAATTACACATTTTCAGACATCAATACAGGTCAAAACACCAACTAAATGACTCCTTGTTGTTGGGGACTGAAACCAGGGTTCACAGCTGCTGCACAAGTGGTCTACTTACAAAGCCACATCCTAACCCCAATTCTTATTTACTAAACAAGAACTGTATCACCAAAATATTTATATTAGCTAGGTGTCTATACAGTAAGATTAAGAGTTTCTAATTGAAAAGGAGCAGCATAAATCTACAACACTATTCACTATTCATAATGATTTTAATTATTCCTAGGAAAAATAATCTGCCTTCTTATTAAACTTAATTTAAAAGGCATAAAGTAGAATTTATTCTCTTGAGCTAAAAATAAAGCTATCCAATTAAAAACTTTCATTCAACTTACTTTTTTGAAAAGATTACCACCAATTTTAAATTTAAAGTAAAACATTTAGTTCAAGTTTATGTCTTTAATCGATTTCCAAGTCACAAAATCCCTCACTTTAAGATAGGAGCACCACATATAAAAAATATTTTAAATTATTACTCAGAGTACAAAATTTTAATACTCAAATAGTAACTTTAATATTTCTCTATAAATAAACAAAGTCAGAAAGCAAACAACAGGTATTTCTCACTTAAATAAAATTCATTTCCAGATACAATGTGTAATAGGCCAACATTAAAATTTAGGTAAGCGAGAGAATGTTATCTTGTTATCTTACTGTAAGCTCTGCTTACTGTGGCTGCTCTGGCACCATCTGAGTATAGACAACTAGCTAATCAGCAAATTATTTACTGGCTTGGATAAAGAATCTAGGCATTATCTATTGGTTTTAGTTGTTAGTCCTTAAAAATGAAAAAATAAAAAAATAAAAAGTGGGGGCTAGAGAGACAGCTCAGCAGTTAAGAGCACTGACTGTTCTTCCGAAGGTCCAGTTTAAATCCCAGCAACCACATGGTGGCTCACAACCATCCGTAATGAGATCTGATGCCCTCCTCTTCTGGAGTGTCTGAAGACAGCTAGTGTACTCACATATAATAAATAAATAAATCTTAAAAAAAAAAAAAAAAAAAAAGAAGCTAACTGGTTCTTTACAGTATTACTTTCTTTTAACCAAAAAAATAGTTAAATAGCAAAAGAGACATTATTAGGCTAATTAAATCTGGAAAAATATAACCTATTAACCCAAGAAATAAAACAAAATTATGTGATAAGGAAGTTTGTGGTTAGCCACAACTAAACATGTTTTCTCGCTACATTTACGACAAGCATACACAGATGTTGGGCATGGTAATCCTAAAGTTTAGAAATTGCCTATCAGTTTTTAATTCTGCACTTTAGTTTTGTTACATTTTAATAAGAGACCAATGTATTCAGAACACCCAATAAAACATTAAAACAAACTGGAAAGTACAGTGAGGAATCCATTTGTAGATTAAAAATGTGTATTGTTCCAGAATCAGTTAAAGCAAAGTGCCAATAGAGGCATTTATGTAAGTAGTATCAGTGTTTTACGGAGAAATTTTAGAAAACTTTAAATTTTAAGTTGTATATCAAATAAAACTCTACTTGATAATTTAAGTCAATTAAAAACATAAACAAATCCCACCTACAGAAACTCATTGAGCATGCTTAAATGAGTGATACCTGCAGTACTGCATTTCAGTACTTATTTCAATTAAGCTCTGAAAGTACAAAGCATATACAACCTCGTAAGACTAAAGTGTTCAAACTATTTTAAAAATTAAAACTACTTAATTAAATTAAAACTAAAACGGCTAAGACCTTATTCATTATAGTCTGCATTTCTTAGAAAGTAGAGACACCAGTCTTTTTAAAAAAGAGCAGTAACCAAGTATCAATAGACGAGAGTGGAAAGCACTGTATTAGACTTCTAAACGTTAGCTAAGCAAAGACAAAAGACAACTACTATTATTTAACAGCTGTAGGACAACATATTAAAACTACAAACTCTCTAACATATTAATATATACTCTTGTCATTCTGTGGAGGTCAAGGCTGTTATGGCCAAGCTGAAGACCTCAAGTTTACATGATAACTGAAAAGTAGGCCACTCTCCCTTCTAGAAGGATAACAAAGGGACCAGAGCTAAATCTTTATGAAACACTCAACAATGCACACATTGCAATCCATGTCCCGCCTTCTATAGCTACTATAAAATCCCAGAGTGTGTTTCTTATACTAGAGGCTGCGAGAGATGCTCAGTTCAGTACTCACGAGGTTTAAGTTAGTCCATATTTCTACAGGAAGTGACCTGCGGATGGGGAGCATGAGATGACACGATCTCACTCTTTTCTCGGGAGAAATGTACAGTAAATGCCTAAAATAGACACAGGCTTTTCTGTATCATAACAACAAGCAGCGACCTCATAGACACATGTGTACAAACTGAATCTCACTGAAGGATTTAAGAAAGATTTACTGTGAGATTTTTCTTTAAAAATCTTTTAAGAGAATATTAGAATGTGCCTTGTGTTTATAATAAAAGAGCACAGAGTACTGACAATCCCGCCATCTTCAGTAGATTCAGAATACAAATACTTACCTAAAAGATGATCAATTTTGTCTTAAAGAAAAAATGCTAACCTTGTCAAGGGAGAATTAAAAAAAAAAAACAAAACGAGAAGGGATTCTATGTCCCAATTCCTATCACTATTATCTACCATGAAAAGAGTTGTAAACACTTTTATTTGTTCTTTAATAATAAGATTATCTCGTGATTAAAATAAATAAACAAAAAGAAACACACAGAGCCCCAACAGAATATTAAAGTCTGGAACTCTGCGTAACTAATAAAGCACACACTGCTAACAGTAGTACCTGTCACCTGTGACTCTAGCAGTAATACTGCACAGCCATACTTATGGGTTATTTTGGATTATTTTGTATTAATTCTTGTGTTCTACAAAACAGAAAACAGGAAAAATGTTCACAAATAAGCATACAAAGCAGCTGTCCAACCATACACTGGCTGAGTACTATAAGTTAAACTTTATATCTAAGGAGTAAAAACACCTAACCTTACATCTAAATCATTAAGTTAAAAACCACAGGAAAAATACCTTGAAAAAAATGTATTCTTAAAAACAAACCAACAAAAATAATATATTTTGTAAGCAAATACTATTCACTAGATATACTGACAACACTAAATCATTATGTTTATTGATATACTAGAAATTTCACACTATATGGATAAACAATAATAAAAATAGAAACTCATTTCCTTTATACTTATGTTACATTTAGAAAGTATGTATCAGGTAAATTTTTAATTGGGAATTACTATAAAGAAAGAAGAAATCTAATACAAGTTTTTGGCATACCAATAGGTGCCATGATGCACTCGGAAGGTTACTCAAGATGATTTCAAGAAAACAAGGTACAAAACAGACACCCTCAACAGCTAGAGTAACCAGTGTCCACAGTTGTATGTAAGTAACCAGTGTCCACAGTT